>VXAD01004646.1:1995629-2010072 GCA_013399195.1 Dicrurus megarhynchus | reverse complement strand
AAACAATGAAACATGCCTGGATCTGATCCCTGACCTGGCTTTCAGCACAGCCCCACAAACAGCTGAAAGGGCAGGTATCTGCCTACAGCACCAGCATGGAATGAGAAGCCAAGAACTGTTTCAAATTCAACTGACCACAAAACACCCATACTCTCAAAACACAGCTGATGAGTCTCACAGAAGCAAGCATAAGCATTCCTAAAATAGATGTGTGTAGTTCACAAGAGGCAGATTTTTTAAAAAAATTAATCACGAAGGGAAAGGAGGAAAGCAGACAGCAAGAAGCACTGTCAGTGCAACCCTGAAGTGTTCTGCTCACAGTCACTCCCCAGTTTTCCCTGGGAGGGAACTAATAAAATTACTCCTGCTGAACAAAACTGGCACAGTAGCAGGAGATGATGGGTCTTAATGGTTGTACATTACTGATTTGCAAATCCTGGGGATGCAGAACTGCATCAACACACTGTAGCTGAACTCAGTGAAATCACAGGTCACACAGAGAGGTACGTGAGTTTCACTCACACTCACTAGGTCAAAGACAGTGCCCTGGCTTTCAGCAGCACTGCAAGAACCTTGGTGTAACAACAGAAAAACAATGGACTGTGAGCTCTCAGGGTAATGTTACAGCCAAGAAAACAAACAAGGGAACATTAGGTAAGCAGCAATGCCATTTCATATAACATTCAGCAAACCATTATAACAACATTGCTGTGCCCAGCTCAACTGTCTGCCCATTATTCAAAAGTCAGAAAAAAGCTACAAACAGTATTTTTGAGCCTGAAAAGCATCTGTAAATAAATTTTGGTTTTATCTACTTAGACATAGACAAGACTAAGAGGTGGCTTGTGTATGAATTTCACATACCTTCATGTGGAGAATATTTCTCCCCATATTTCCATGACTTTTTGTTGCCTGCCTGCTCAAGTACCAAGACAGGGTATAACAGGGACCATAAAAATATCAAATACAATAAAAGAGCAATTATTATGCCAACAAGTTCACATGCAACATGAATAAGTAACCACTTCTCATTAAAGATTCTTAAAGGCAGATGAACTAATGAGATCCAAGGTGAGCACTGATGGTAAAAAAGTGACAGGCTTAAAACATGTTCTTGGAAGAAGTTCTAGAGACTGATCAGGGAAGGGGAATAGATTAAGTGTTCACAATGACCCTTTCTGACCTGAAACAAATCTACAGTTCAGAACCTATTTATTTACAAGCCATCCATATAACTCTCTCCAATATAAGGAGGAATAGAAGAAATGACGTCTAGGAGAATAGTCAGCTGACTTCCATTTAACATCATCATAACAGCCCTAACAAAAGATGTTAAAAGGAGGAAAAAATGGGAACAGAGACAGCTGAAACATCTGCTAGCCACTAAGCCAAAGTAAATTTTCTTAGCAAATGCAGTAGTTCAGTCAGAAGTGGCTGTGAAGCAGCTGGGTATTTTGGGGGGAGTGGGGTGGAGATAAAAGCAGGTAACAACAATCAGTGATTTTTTGCGCATATGTCATTCTAGTAATTCCCTTTGAAAAATAATTGCTTGAAAAACAAGAAGTTCTGTTAGTATGTGTAAGTTTGTATTCATTTAGTCAGGCCTTAAGAAAACTGTCTCCCTCCCTATTCCAGCACAAAAGGAAAATGTGCATCATAAATACTAGCTACCTCAAACATCAATTCCCTTTCTTACTGCCACCAGGAACCAGCAGCCTCACAATGGCTTTGGAGATATAAAAGCCACTTTAAGTAACACCATAAATTCATTTAGATCTGACACCAAAGCTGCAGGCTCATCTATGGTGCCATTTCTGCATTTATAACCTATTCTTCAGCAATAAAACCACCCCAAGTTTATCAGTACTGCAGGTTATGTCCATGTACAAGACAGAAACAGAAGTATACTCTTGTATACTTTTTTCATTGTAGAACCACAGAGTCACTAAAGTTGGAAAAGACCTCTGAGACCAAGTCCAAGCACTAACCTAACACTGCCAGGTCCACCACTAAGACACGTATCCAAGCATCACATGTACACGTTTTTTGAACACTTCCTGGGATGGTGATTCCACCACTTCCCCAGGCAGTGCATTCCAATGCCTGACAACCCTTTCAGCAAAGAAATTTTTCCTAACATCAAATCTAAACCTCTCCTGGCACAACTTGAGGCCATTTCCTCTCATCCTATTGCTTGTTACCTGGAAGAAGAGACCAGCCCCTACCTGTCTACATCCTCCTTTCAGGCAGTTATAGAGCAGTAAGGTCCCCCCTGAATCTCCTAGAATACCAGCCCTACACCCAGCCTCCCACTCCCTGGTTCGCCTCTCAGGGAGCTTCCACTACCATCTGTGCAGAGGCAGAGATTACCCAAGTTTGGCATTTCACAGAAGATTCTTTCCAAGCAAAGCAGACGACAGTCTCGGAAGTAGACAAAGTGGTCACGTCTTGTCCCTCTGGAACTGCACTGAATTCATGTTTTGCTTTCAGAGACATTTTTTCAGCACCACAAACTGGAGCTGGATCGCACAGGGTCAGTCAACTACCTGCTGTTTGTTTCCAATGAGCACTTTCACATCGCGCACAAGACACCAGAAACAAAACAACTTCGTCCTCCACCTCACCGTATCAGCTCTGCAATGCACACAGAGAACTGCACCATTTCAGAAAACTGGTACAAAAAAATACGTAGTTTTCTAAGACTCAAAAGGAAAACTGGGAGAAAAGCTTCCTTCCCATATACAGGCTCTTGGAGTCTAATACACAGCTTGTGCAAGTAAAGCAGGCAGTGCTGCTCAGAGAGCTACTGTCTGTAGGGAGAGCTCCTCAGGCCTGAGGCTTTTGACAGGATCTGTATTTGCTGGCTCCCACAAGTCATTTAATGCTGCCCTAGTCTTGAGAGCCTTATCTTGTTAATGAGGTTAGTGCATATGCAATAAAGAGGAATTCATATTCTTTAAATATGAACCTAACCAGTTGTTTGCCCTGTAGCTTGCAAGAAACAACTTTTCCAAACACCTTACTGAAGATTTTAGAATTATGTAAAAGCTCTATCTGCCTTAAATAAAGAAGTAGCTTTTTATTTCAGTAAACAGTAAGGTGCCTTACTGAATGCAAAAGAAACAAAGTTCATTTTGAGGGCTATCCTTCAAGCCAGCACTTGCACTGCAGCTTGTCCCCTCTCAACAGCTCATGAAAGTCACAGCAAGCTCACACAGAGGTGTCACCTAGAGGTTCTTCAGACTATTTTCTCTTCCTAGAAAGCTTCCAGCACGCAGCTTACTGAAACAGCTGGGAAAGTTCTCCCCTCCCGGCACTACACAAATGCTGAGAAACTGGTAGCTATTACAGGAAAAAATCTGCTTTCTGAAACAAAATTTGGATGAACAGTATTTTCTATTTACAAAAGAGCACATCTTTCTGCTTTGTTTGACAATTTTTCAAGATTCTGAACATACTGGAAATGTTATCAGATGATCTGTTTTGCTCTGTCAAAGTGAGATGAAATTCTTAAAGAAGAAACCATTCTATCAGCAGTTAATACAATAACATGTAGGGGGATGAAATCATGGTCCGCTTTTCCGACCATAACAATGTTGTTAAAGCAAAACGTTTGCTGAAACAGATGAACTTTTTTTTACAAAATACATTTTATAATCAAATCACAGACCAAAATATGCTGGGTGTTTAATGTGAAAATACATCAAAATCTAAGCACATGAACTGTAAAATGAGAAAATCTGCTGGCAAATTTCAAGAGCAGCAAACAAAACCCACTTGTTTTTGTTTCACAGCACTGAATTTTTCTATTCCCACTCCCTTCTGAGAAATGCAGTCTTCAACTTAAGCCTATTTTTTTGCTAATACACAGACAAATGTTCCAACTCCTTCCTCATTTTTTCCATCTTTAAAGTAAACATCTTTTTTCCTAAAGCAAGAAATGACAAATCAGAAAAGTTTTACTATAGGTTAAATTTTAATGCATATAATGCATCAACATGCAACACAGGGAAAAAAACCCCAATTGTAAGTAGTATCAACAAAAGAGGGAATGGCTCAGAGAATTCAAAGGAAAACATGAAGGCAGTGGGTAAATAACACCACATTTTTTCCATTCCAAATTTAAGAATACTATATAAAGTATTTTTTGTTGAGATTATTTCCTGTTACATTGACCTCCCAAAATATATTATACACCTTTCATGAACTAAACCAAATCAATTAAAAGAAAAATTCCTCTCCAAGTGCCTGCTGTTTGCAACACTTTGAGTTTTGATGCTCCAAAGGCTCACCAATTTTCATACCTAAACACAACGGGTTTGATTTTATAAGTTTTGATACCATTCACTGAACAGAGAAAAGCCAACTGTGAAATATTGTATGAGTGGAAGGGAATGAAGGGAAACATACAGAGCACACATCCAGGTTGATAACAGCTTAAGCAATCAGCTTAAAGGAGAAAAGGAAAAGTGCTACAGTCAACATTTAATGGCTTCACTGGCCTCTGTAAAAGGAATCAGCGATCTCTGCTGTCTCAGTAAGCAAGTTCCCCCATTAAAAAGAAAACCCATCAAAATTAACATCTAATTAACTGGAAGTCAAGAACAAGACTCCAACGTACTGCTGAGAGCTGCATGCAGAATTAATTGTGCCAGAGAGACACGGGGTACAGGTGGAGCCACCCTGCATCTGGGTGTTCCCAGCCCCAGCTCACAGCGTGGCCTCAGCAGATGAGACTTGTGGGCGGACTTGAGACCGTCAGAGTGGGGCTGGAAATGCTTCTGCTCAGGGAAAGGGGATGCCAGTCACAAAGAAGAACATTTCCTGCCACCCTCTCTTCATTGCTGAACAGCAGGGAAAGAAACTAAATCAAACCCAGTAACATGAAACAGCAGGAAGACTGAGGAAAAGAAATTAAACCTTTTGCACAACAAAGTTATATTGTTACACTATTAAACCAGCTCTTTCCTCCACAGAGCTACAGCAGGATGTCTGAATTCCCACCAATTTACATCGGCATCCGAAGACCAAAACATGAGAGAGAAGTGGATACTGCCCACTGGACTTTACACTTGCAGGGTGCTGCCCTTCCTAGCAATACGACCTACTTTGAAGAATACCACCACTCTTCACTCATGTGCTTAATTCAAAGAGATAACAGACTCATCATTCATCATCTCTCAAAGCAAAGCACTCATGGAAGGTTCATTATTCGGGAAGAATTTCTACTCAGTAAGTAGCTTGAATATAAAACCTCCATACTGAGGATCAGCATCTCTGCTGAATAGTGATCTTTGTTGCAACACAATGCTTGCAGAGAATACTGGCGCGTTCAGACCTGCTCACAAACATGGAAGTTCTTGAGTTTGGTCTTTTTACATAAATGTAAGCTCTTAATTTAAAATCATACCATTATCCTAGATCCAGAAACAACTAACAAGGTATGAAAAAGATTTGTTTAAATGACAGAAAGTAGCCTTGACCAATTCTGGATGGAGAAACAAGGGAGAAGAAGAAACAAGGGAGAAGAAGGAAAAATTTCATAGGAAATGAAATGCTTCTTTTCTCAGAAAATTTGGAAAATATTCACTTGCACAGTTAAAGCAAGTAATGTTTGGACCTCATACCAACAAGAGAGATGTGATGTGATGCAGTTAGCCTGTTTATATTATTTATCAAAATTAAAGTGAGAATTTGTTCACAACCTGAGATAATTTTAAAGCTTAACAAAGACAACTGAAATTATTTATCATCCGATACATAATCTACAAGACCTCACATAATGAAATGCACGCAATAAGAAACTTAAAAATGGGAAGCAGTATCCTTGTTTAGTCTCAGTTGAGGCCAAAAAAGAAACAGGTGTTTTCCCAGTCAAGACTGCTAAATTACAAAAAACCTCTCAAGTCTACATTTATTTTAGAGATTTTATATATATACATAATATACCGATGAAAATAATACATACAATCAATTATTAGTGCTACAAAGAACTACTGTGAAAAGTATTGTTTTCAAACAGCCACAAAAGAATTAATCCTTGGATAAGCTATCCTTAGAAATAATGTTGCACTGTAGAATAATTTAATTACAGGTCACAATCCATAAATGGTAACACTGCTTTTCTAACTGTATATTTGATACCACTGTGTTCATATAAAGTGAAGTTCTTCAAAAGAAAGTACCAACATTCTCCACGTATTTGTGTAGAGTTATTTGTAGTATTTCATGAACATTAAACTGGCTCTTCTATCAGGATTTCCAGTCTATTTATCATACAAACTGTACCACATGTATTAAAACAATGAAATACAGAATAAATTCAATGTGTTTGTCAGTAAACTTAAAGAAAAAAAGAGAAGGGAAAAAAAAAAAAGAGACAACATTTGGTATTTGTTTGGATAAACTATCTGTGTTTCCATAACAACAAGGAAGGGAAACAATCCAAATCTGTACAGATCAAAACCAAACAGCCAACATAAATTAACTCTTAATATTTTTCATGCTTCATAGATAGAGTCTGAGCCTGGAACTTCAGCAAATATTTCAAAATAATCTCATCACAATATAGCTAATGGCCCAGGACACATTTAAATTGATGCATAGAAATAAATGGAAATAGTAAGTCAAATGAAGAGCAGATGGTCACTCTAAACACTTCATTACCCTCCAACCCTTTTATTTCTAATGCAGAAAGAATAAAAGAACATTTTCCATAGTCTACATTGGAAAACAAGCACAAAAACCCCCCTATGTGTTTCTCAAGTATTTAAAATACTAACCCAGAAGAAAAGAAATTATTTGTACTTATTCTTACATTTACTTTGCAAAGAGCCTACAGACTCAATGATGTGTATGTTCTCCCTTCTTCTCTCAACCTCCTGTCTACATAATTTGAGTTTTCAGGTCCATTTTTGTTGTCTCATGTGAAACCATACATTTTTAAAGCATGGAGATTTAACCTTTGAATTAATTATTTCACCGATAGCTCCCAGTGTTCCCCTAATGTCAGCTCTACAAATGGGAATGTTCACAACAAGCAGCCCTCACCTGCACCATTTGTGCCCCGGCAGACAGGGCACTTACATGAGTCAAGCTGGCTGAATGAGCTGTGGAGCCAGCCACAGACTCATGGCCACAGCCAGGAAATTGAATTTTCCTGGGGAAAGGAACAGGACTGAGGAGCGTTTCAAATTTCTGACAACTGCAGAAAACCACAGAAATTTTCTAAACTAGTAAGAGGGAATAGGACAGAGAACTATGCTGAGGCCCCAAACCAGAAGGAAGCAGACCTCTAATGCTCTTTAAAGTGCCTCCCAGAAGAGATCCCTCTGAGCTTGTGTAGCTAGCTGCTCCTGGGATGAAAATAAAACTACTTCTACAAATTGGGAAAACAGTGTTGGGTAAAGGAAAACCCACAAAACTAAAAGAAATCTGCTCTTGTTAAAAAAAAAATTAATTAGGTATCATGCTAGTAATACAGATGATATTCACACAGAAAAAGTATAGATAATTGCTCAAGGACAAGACTGCAAATGAAAAGGGTGAATTGAAACAGTTGGGAATTTAACAACAGAAGCCCTGAATTCCAAAATGGACTTATGCTTGAAGAAGGTGAGACACTAAACAAGGCCAGCCTCTCAGAGAAAGTTACATAAAAAAAGGTATTTACAGAGGCACTACAAATAGGAGCACAAAGAAGTGCATGAAGACAAAGCACGTGCAGAGAAGTAGGAGTAGAGATAGCTGTCCCCTTCCTGTTTCAGAAAAGAAACAGATGAACAATACATCCCTTACTTCATATATAGTTTCTAGTCTCTTCAGCTTTTCAGCCTTTTTTCTTCCTGTACCATCATCTGCAATCCAAACAAAACTAGTCCTCAGCTTGCTCTTAGACAGGTACTCACTTCCAAAGTCTCTTTGCTCCTTTTCTTGCCTCGTAGGAACTTTTTACATGCCCAGATGTTCTTTTTCTTCTTCAGGACTCCTACTAAGAGCCTGAAGTTACGGGCTTGCCACCCAGCACTCTAGGCTAGAACACAACCACTGGAACAAAACCCCAAAACATATCAGAGGTACACTGCTGACAAAAAAAGTTCCTGCATTGTCAAACTCTTCCGTAAGTTTCCTTCTCATAGACCCTCTGCCTTCAAATCCGTGGTGGTCTCCAAAGTTCCTCCAATGTTCATTACCATATAGCTGAGCCCAGTCCAAACATCTGCTATGAAATGCATTTTTGTGCTAATAAACGAGAGGCCCCAGACACACTGACATTTCACGTGGTTACTCTCCTAAGCACAGCTGTCTTCTAGTCCACTGCAAAAACGCTTCTGAAAGAATGCATATGACAACCTTATCTTCTCCCCATCTCTCCAAACACATAAGCTCTCCATCAGAGAATCAGTACCAGGTGCTCTTACTTTTGTATCTGCATTACACTACTCTCATCACTGGCTTTCTCCCCCACCCTGGTTGTCAAGTCTTTGCAGCAGCACTCCTGTCATCCTGTCTGTATTACACTGAAAAATTGTATTGGTTTTCATTAATAACTAATGGAACTCACAAGCAGAATTTCTCTTACATATGCCAAAACAAAACACTGCTTTTTGTCTCCCTTTTCTACTATGTACTGTTGTGATGTCTTTTATCTGCTATAGATTTATTGGAGATGTTTGGCAAGCACATCAAGGGCCAAAAATTCCCTCTTCTCTCTCGAGAGCCTAACATCGTGCATTTCTGAAGCCTGGCTGCAGTCATGTGTGCAGACCCCATCTCATTTCTCTCTCTCTGGGGCTGTGCATGCTCCTGATTCTGTATATGATTCTACTGTGAATGCCTCTCACACACCGTCAGCGCACACTGCAGCAATGCATCAAGGCATATGGAACAGGGATAACATAATTAAAGGCTATTACCAGCAGACAACACATTGAGTTCTAGCTACAGCTGCTTAATCAGAGCTGTAAGGTACTCAAAAGGCATTTCAACGTGAACTGAAGAAGTAAAAATACCCAACCTCTTCTACAAACAGAGCTTGATCAGTTTATGAAGGGGATTACTGGTGCTCACAGGAACTCATGAATGTGAGACACCTTTCCCTTTCCAGTGCTGCAAAAATGCTTTTAACATTTTCCCGCGAGTACTCTAATTTTATGTTGTTGAAAGGTAACTTCTGCATAAAGAAGGCATATTACCAATTTTATAAGTGATAAGAGCTTTAAAGAATTTATTAAAAATCCCATTACCCATATGATGTACCATATCTATTGGAGGGGGGAGTGTAACTCCTTAGTTAGGAAACTCCAGAGCATAACCTGAATCCAAGTGTCTACATGCATAGTAGTGCATCCCTCTAGAGTTAATATTCATGAAACATTATTTGGAAATCATGTGTGATATGAAAAAAAGAAAAAATTAGTTGCACTTGTCTCCTGATATTTATAACTTTATCAAGTCAAATACACTAATCAATAATTACAAGACAGAGATGACTGCTCAAGAGTTAATTTAACATTTATATGTGATGTAAGCATAGAGGACAGACAGCAATTTTTGCTATGTTCATGTTACCCCAATGAGAAAAGATTACAACACATAGGAGATCAGAGATTAGAAAACAGTATTGAAGAACATTTACTATTCCTATCCTGAAGTGTTTCCATAGCAGCCAAAACAATTATTAAAAGAGATACACCAAAAGGAAGGCAAAGAAATAATATAAAAGCTATTCATCTGAAAATAACTCACAGATTTGAAGAGTTATATTTGACTTGTTGATTAATTTAATCATTAAACATTACATACTTTCTAATACATCACACAAGTCTTTGTAACAATGTTCACAGCACCAGAGGAATTTATCAGAGCAAGAAGATTTTTAGAAAGAAGTATTTATAACAGACATGTTGACTGCTGTGGATTCACATCACAGAAAATGTAAGGTATCTTAGATCTGCTTTGCAGGATGAGGATTTTCATAGTGGAGGAAGCTTACCATTTGCTCCTTCTTTTATCCCACTTAAGACTACAGAAAGCCAAGAACACTCTACACATGTTCATTCTCCTCCTGCCCTCCCACAATTTATCAGAGAATACCATTTCCAACGGCATTAAGCGATATTAATTCCTGCTACTCTGGACAGTCCCACTGAATAGCCATCTTTCATATCTGCCCTTTAAGCTTTCATAAGATGCACCTAATTAAAAATCAAAGACTCAGTTTTCAGAAATGTCAGCAATCGTGCCTTGGAGTTAAGAAAAATTTGGCTTTTTGGCTTTATCTGCGAGCCATCTATGCATTAACTAGCAGGCACCATCACTGCTGCCTAAATGTCAATGCTCTTTCCTTGCATTCTTTCTGTAAGAACACAGCATCACCTACAACCAGTTTTTCTTTCATTAAAGTCACGAGTCCTCCAGAAAAACAGAGGCAAGATTGTTTTGGCAACAGTGAGCAAGTGGCCTTCCATCTGCCCACTACCAAGTTGCAAACTCCGACCAGCTAACAGCCTCCAGTGTAAGCGAGAGCGCAACACAAAACATACCAAATAGGTTCCCAGTGGTAAAAAGAAATAGACAGCTACGTGTGAGGGAGGAGGGATGGTTTCTAATGGAAGTGTTTTTCTCCTTGTGTCAGTTCTCATCACTGGATTTCAGATGTGCAGACACGTGGTGTCAGGTCAAGAAGAAGTAATGACACCATTTATGTTCCCCTTCCCATGGGAAATCACCCCACAGCAACAGAACTGGTCAACTGCCACTCACTCCTGTATAACAGAGCCAACCTTAATAGCATCTCACATTCAATGCAGGGCCCTGAGGAGCTCGTGGGTTTAAAAAGCCATCCACTACATTATTCTGTTTAGAAAGAATACTTTTAGAGTACATGATTCTTGCCTTAAGAGTGAAGAAAAGAAAAAAAACAGCATCATTAAGCAATCCTTGAAATTTCATGCAAGAAGCTGAGTACAGAAACCATTATCCAGGGGTATCTGCAGTGCTCAGAATAATCTTATGTTGACATTCATGTGGGGGCAGCTGTGTACGAAACAAGTTTGTGAAAGCCAGAGAACACCTACAAATGAAAGAGTACACAGCATGTAGAAGGGAAGGCTAGCAGATGGGGTAGTCCAAGGGCAGAGCACATGCAATAAAAAGAATAAAGTGCAAATGCCCCAGAAGAAAGAAGGTGTGGAAGCACAAATAAAGAAGAAAGATGACTCTACTACTGCTATACAGCCTAGAGAAGAACGTGCTGAGGAAGAACTTGGAGATCAGGGCAGATCTCTACTTCTGTTACAACTATAAACTGACAAAAGTTAAGAAGATGATACAGACACTATCACACAAATTATAACATTAATTGCAAAGACAGTTACCAATTTACTGATGTAGGATTTACTTTTCCAAGAGCCCCGGTACAAGAAAACATTATGGCAGAACCTGATACATTTAACTTGGACATAAGTTTCAGGGTTTCAGTTTTATTTGAATATTTAAAAAATACATGAAGCAATAACTGGGAAAAAAAAAAAACAAACCAGCCCTGAACCTTTTTTCTATGTATATAGCTAGTTTTCCTCCAGTCAGGCCTTTTCTGTCATTCCTCCACACAAGCAAATAAACCCTATAGTCTTTGAAATCCAATAAACCTTTCAATTACTTCTAAATTAAGTCTTAGAGATAGCCTAAAAAGTTGTAGTTGCAAGAGTATTGTGCTCTGGTATCAACAAGTTCCTTTTCCAACTAGAAAGGCAAGAGGGGTGCAATGTCAGCATGTAGTAAAAAGAGCACATTTTATAGATGCCAGTATCTCCTGAAATAACTGCTTGCAAACACAATCAGAAGCACAGTGAAATCCTCTGCAATCTCCATACTTGACTTTGTGAGTAAGCTGCTCACTGGTAATGAAGCCCACACTCCCTCCTTTTGATAAAAGTTGAGCTGAAATGAAAGAAACCACCATACACTGTTTTTTTACGAGATGCTACTCAATTCATTCAGCTTAACCAGCCCTGCACCTCAGCTTCTGAGTATTAAAGCACGTTCTGTTTCACGCCCTATTCCCATAAAATCTAGACCTGCAAAACTCAGAGAAACTTTACTGATCAACTTCTATAAATGGTGCAACGCCTCTTTCAGCTTTTCTAACTCTCAGTGTGGGTGTTACTTTCTGTGAAAGAAAGGGAAAAAGCATGAGGAACAGATATATAATTCAACAGAACAGTTTTTAATCCTCAAAACACTGACAGCTATTACATGCTCCAAAGCCCTCCATCAGTCTAACGATTTGGGTGAAAAAAAAATGCCAACTTCTTACTCTGTCTTTGGACAAATGAGCTACAACCACCACACGTGCAGCTCACATTCTGAGAACACTGGCAAGTCTAAGCTTCATTTGGAGGCCAGTTCAAGCAAGAATGCTCCACAGCTTCTTTACTGGGCCAAGCAGCTATGTCCATATATTTTCAGCATTCAAGGACTAAGAGTGTCATTACCTCACTTTCTGATGCTAGAAATCCTCAGACCATCTTAAACAGGCTCTAGAGCAAAATCTGACCTTTGGTAAATCAGAGTATAACCTTAAACAAAATATTTACCAAGCTTATTGACACAGACTTCTGTAAGTAAACCCTTAGCACGCTGATAACAATCATCAAGTCTACTTTATAAAAGATTTGTGTTGAGATGCTAGGAGGAGTGCAGCAAGTTGCGAAGGAGATGTGAGGAGAGGAAATATATTACCATTTCAAATATCTGGAAATGTGCAATGTAGTCTGTAGGCAAGGGAGGCCTGATATTGCTGCAGCAAGTATCTCTAGGTGGCTCCGTTCACATACTTCTGTATTCATTTGTAAGAGTCTTACTCAATCTCTTCTGTTTCTTTTAAGCAGAAACAATAGGGCTGCCAAATTCCACGGTTTAGTGAAATGATGCCAATATATACAGATGACAGCTAATATGAAAGGCACCTAACAAGAGTCTAAAGGTACTCTGAAAAAAACCTCTCTTTTATACTGCTGGAGATTAAAGCAGTGCACAATTTCTCAGGTTATTACACTCACTATTACTAAGTTCCCCCACCTGTTTGTGGAGACCAAGCTTAATGGCTGGTGACTATCTGGGGCTGAAATGGAAAGAAGATTAAATGTTTTTTAAACATGATAAACTTCCATACTATGTCATGGGAAACTTGGGTTTCAAGAGGGAGGGAAAACGGTCAGCAAAAAAGGATGGGTGTTGAGTATTTAGCAGCTGTGAGGAATGGAAAAAACAAAACTGCAAATTGCCGATACACATCGTGCAACTGCCTTTAAGAGAGAGAAAAGAACACACAACGGGCTCTGGGGATGCTGAAACACCTACAAACGCGGCCCAACCTCAGCGAGCAGGCACAAACAACACACGCACAGCCCCACAGGCCGGCACCGTCCCTTCCTCATTCCTCCCGCACAGCGGCGGGAGGGGAGAAAGTTCAGCGCCGGCACCGTCCCCGCACCCACGGGCCAGGTCGGGCTGCACCCCCGGAGCCGCCCGGGCTTACCCCTGACCCCGGCCCCGCTCCCGGGTGCCACGGGACGGCCAGAGCGCCTTGGGCATCCCGAAGGGCCCTTCAGCCAGCCCCGGCAGCGGGGGCGGTGGGAAACAAGAACTAAGGAGGGGAAGAAGGCAGCGGTCCCCCGGAGACCCCCGCCGCGGCGAAGGTAGCCCGGCCGCGCCTCACTCTCCCCGCGGCGCCACAGGTGCTGCGGGGCTGGGAGCTGCAAGCCGGAGGGCAGCGCGGCCAAAGGCACCGCTGCCCCGCAGAGGCTCCGCTCCCACCCGGCCAGCACGCCGGGGTGCCCCCCACGGGCGGCGGTGCCGTCGGGCGGGGTCAGCGGGCGGCCCCCCCGCACCAGCCGGGAAAAGGCACAGGTAGCACCCGCACCACGGGGACGGCCCCTCCCGGGAGGGACGCCGCGGAAGGCAGCGCTGCAAGGGGCTGTTTTCGGCAGCGCAGGGGAGGAGGAGAGCGGGTGTCCCCCTCCCCGCTGGCTCCGGGGAGAGGGAAGAAGGGCGCAGACGGCTCCCGCCGGCAGGACGGGGGCGGGCGGCGGTCATGGCGGGGAGGCGCGCCGCGCACCTGGCAGCAGGTGCATGCCGGCGGGGACGGCGGCGAGGGCGCCCGCGGAGGGAAGGACGAAACTAGCCAGGCTTTCCCGGCGAACGGCGCCTGTTGTGCGGCCGGGGGGGGGCACTCGCAGGTGCCCGTCTCCAGGGAGGGGGGGACGATGCGGAGGAGGGGAGAGGGTAGCTGCAGGCGCCGTTTCGCAGGCGGCGGAGGTGAGCGCACGCTACTCACCGGCAGCTCCACGTTGACTTCGGTCCCGTCCAGGAGAAGGACGCGGCACTGCAGCACCGGCTTGCTGCCGCCGGCCGCCGGGATGTGGACGGGCGCTCCGGC
>VXAD01004646.1:1939351-1995324 GCA_013399195.1 Dicrurus megarhynchus | reverse complement strand
CCGCGCCCGTCTGCCGCTTCCGCCCCTTCGGACGGGCGGGAGAGGGGATGGGTGAAGTTATTTGCGAAATAAAACAAGACGAGGGGGGTGGAGAACTGGGCGCGGGGAGAAGGACGGGTCTCGCCTGTGTTGGGGGTGGCCGAAGCGGCGGATCCCGGCGGGAGGAGGAGGAGGGCAGCGCACAGCCTCTCCCGCCGCCGCCTACATCCCTTGTGCACAGACACGTCTGCCCGGTGCGTGGGAATGCTCCCGCATTTGCCTTTGCGATCAGCGAGGTCTGGTGGTTTGAGGAAACCGCTGTGAGAACTTGGTCCCGGGGAAAAAACAGACCCTCCAGACCGTCCCGGGGTTTTACTCCCTTTCGCTTCTGTAGCTGTGAGGAAGGAGTACGGGTTTGTTTATCTGTCAGCAAATCCATAGGTACAAATACTCTCACGGTCGCTCTGCCAAAAAGTTAAATATTTATGTATTCTGGCTCGGATGGGAGCATTTTTGCTGAATTGCTACGTATATAATACTGGACGTGAATCATGTCTCACAGAAACAATCAGTGAGGCTAATTCTGTCACCCTATGGTCAGATGTGATCTGAGGAGCTTTGAACTGAAATAATTTGCTGCTTCTAAAGTGTGGATTTGGGTGTTTTTTTCTGCTGTGAATTTATTTCTCTTAACCTTACTTCCAGGCCTGTTTAGTTTACACAAGAATTGTCCTATTAGGTATTCAGAAAGCCTGCCAAAATATCTCAGCTTGTCATTTTTTATTGAGACTTGATAGTATTAGGTAACTGCCTGCTGCTTCTGCATCCTTTTCCATGTTCCTTCAATGCCCTGGATCAGGTTTTGAAGTGTCTCACCAGCCAAGACCGTCACTAAACTGCATGATCTTTGGCAGAGATCTACCTGCAGCCCTTCTGCACTTTATGGCTGCATAAAAGAGCTTTTATAGAAACAGAGTGGAAAGGTGCTAATCTTTGCCTGCTAATGTTCACAGTCAAAAGTAGACTCTTAATACAGATTGTGGGTTTTTTTCTGGGTTTTTTTTCCTTGCATTAGGAGCAGAATTTCAATTTTCTGTCATATCCTGAATGGTGTAACATACCTGGGGGTTCTTTCACTGCTTTGAACACTGTGAAGATATCCCCATCCCATAAAGCTCGTTTGCATACCACGAGCAGCACAAATTATCTTAAGAGTTGGAAATTCAGCAGAAATACTCTTGTCTCTTGAGGGAGCTGCAGCAATTCTGGTGCAAAGGAGAGTGGGGTGGAAGAGAGGTCTTGCACCACTTGGGACTGGGCTGGCAGAACACCGAAGCAAGTATTTTGCCGTGCTAAAAATCTTTTTTACTCTGAAGCTGTGAGACTTCAGCCCTTTGTCTCTTTCAACTTCTGTCATGGAAACAGAAGTATGCATTTTAAAATGCATAAACGTAGGCTTGCTTGATTTACATTAGCAGCACACCTGATAAAGGCCAATGGACATACCCCAGAGGCAGTCCTGAGTTTACAGAACTGCCATAGAGATGCTGAGGTCCCATTAAGTCTCATGTTAAGAAATACAAGGTAATTCTCACAGTAAAGGATCTTTTAGAAGGAGCTGGTGGTGGGAGGAAATAAAGCTGGTTCCTTAGTACCCAGCCTCTCCGAGTAAAACAATTCCACCGTTATTTTGTCTCATGTTACCAGCAGAGCTATCTTTAGCCCTGAAACAAAAACCTTGAGCAACTGTGGTACTGAGGATGCCTTGAGAAGTATTTAAACTAGCATTTATATTCAGATTTTTACTTTTATGTTTCACCCATCTACATCCTCTCTCCATTTTCAGATGGACAGGCCCTGAAGGGGTTTGGTTTGCTGGCACCTGTCCTGTAGTCCCTTCTCAGAGTGCCTGCTACTTGCTTCCAGTGAGAGGCACAAGCAGAAACTGCCGTGGTCCTCATCTGTGTTGTAGTTAAGGGCATTACTTTTAAATCTTTATCAAAATAGCCTTCCACTGCAACATCAACCTCCCGTGGAGTACTCCAGTCTCCACTAGGAGCCATGATTTAATTACTGCCACAGGAAAGGTGAAGGTGGTGACCTAGGCAAACCGTTTTTCCTAACCCATATTAAAGTTCTGGTAGCAATCCCTGCCCGTAACCAGTCTTACATATGGCTTTGCCATGGTGCTAAGCAGTGTGCAAATGGGAGAGCATTTACCAAAATCCTTCCTGACATGGATGTAGTAGCAGCAAGATGGGGAATCACTAGCCATTAGAGCCCCTGTTGCTCCTTGTAGCTAAATAACTGCATAAAAGTTTGATAGGCACTTTATTATTTTTCTTTCATTCAGCATTTTGGTTTTGTTCAAATCTTGTCTGGATACTTTTGGAAAGCTTGGAAATGGAGGCAGCCATGTGATGGGGATGGGGAGCAAGCCACCAACAGTTCTGTGAAGAGACTTCTCCTGCACGAGGCATGCATGTGCTGCCTGGACATGAGAGACCTCTTTCTTGTTTTACTTTCTGTCACTGCAATCACATTTATGGATTTTTCCTGGCCTGCCAGACTTTCACTCTATGCAAAGGAGTGTTCTAAATTTAATTTACATGCAGCTAGAGTTTCTTTTTCTGCAGTTTTGAAGAAATGTTATCTTTACTGAGTAACTTAAACAGGCTTATATTTTGCAAGGTTCTGCCAGGGAGTGTTTTGTTACAGTCATTACTTGGAGGAAACTTATATAAACAGATTCAAAGAGCAAGTATTGGTGCAATGTCTATGTTAATAAAACTGGGGAGGAAAAAGAAACTTGAGGAGTTATGACATACAATCACTCAAGCTTTCGGATATTAATTTTTTGGGGCTCGTTTTCGAAACATATAAATGAAATTAAATTTTTTGTATTAAAAATTTTGTTAAAGGGGATACTTTTCAGCATTAGCATTCATTGGATTACAGCATCCATGTAGCAGTTGGCAGTTCTATCTGTTTATTTTCCACAAAAGCATGTCAGTTATATGAGCAGGTCTAATGTCACTGGTTTTCAGGATTTTTATATATCCAGATACAGATTTTGAATAAAATGCAAAGGTAATTCTGAGTTATGTGGCTAAGGATAACTTGCATTTCTAGTCCATTTTCAGCTAGAGAGATCCCAAAGCACTTTCATTTAAAATAAGGAAAATGATGTGTAGAACTATTTCACCAACCCTGAAATGCAGGAGCTGTTTAACAGCAGAGAAAAATACTAAGAATCTCTCTTATACAATTGTAATGGAAATCTGTGTTTGAATAGGCAGAAAGTTATGCAAATCATAGGGCCACGATGCTGGAGCCAGTGGATGAATCCCTGCGAAAGGTACCACATTATCATAGGTAGTCAGGACTTTCCCTGCTCTACTCCAGGTGTTTCAAAAGTCCTCTATTAAGGAAAAAAAATTAATACTTCTCCGTTGTAAATATCAGTGTTACAGTAGGCATGAATTTTGGCAGCTATTGCTGTTCATGCTAATTCTTATATACAGAAAAAAATTGCTTTTTTTGGTCAGAATAAATAAAATAGTAGCTCATTGCAGACTAGATGTGTCCACTCAAAGAGCTGTTCTTGTATATCCAGAGAGGTTTGTTCATAAACATGTAAGAACAAAAATCTTTCCATTAGAAAATCCACAGAAAGAAAATGTTTCTTGCTGAGTGAACACTTTGCAATGCCTCCCATCCATCTAATAAGCAGGTTCAATATGACTTAATCAGATGTTCTTTCCTTTAGTGAGAATTTCATCAGGTTTGTGCTGACCTCAATGCATAGAAATAATACTGAATATTATTTATATTCAAACTTATGATAAGGTTTAAAGCATTAATGAAAAAAAGTTTTCAATGCTTTGTTAAATTGTAAAGATGGCCGATGCTCAGCTGAAAAATTGAGGCATCTTTCCACTGGTGAGCTGTTTTGATATTAATCTTTGCTGAGCCTAGAAGACTGCTCAGAATGTTACCTATAAGCAAACATCACATGCCGAAAGCGTAAAGTTTTCTAGGAATATTTTCTAACAGTAATTATGTATCTTTTAATTATATCTCCACTGAAAATAGATATCCATGGCTTCTTGTGCTGTGCATGAATTAATAAAGTCTAAAAGGAGCAACAAAAATATCTTTGACTGACACTGTAGTGCTGAATGGTGCCTTGCATAGGTCTGGTGGGGCAACGAACCACTTACAAGGAACTGCTGGAAACCTTCAATATGTGTTAAAAATCAACTGAGCAAAAGGTGAAGGTTATGATGAACAAGCATCACATTAGATTTGGTCAATTAAACGAAGCGTATGTCAGATACTCCGGATACTCCACTGCCTGGATGTTGCACTGGCAGCAGAAAGGAGATCCCCTCCTCATTTGGAGATTTCAGCTCTTCGCCTGTTTGAGAGAACAAGGGGCAGGAGGTAGCCAGGGCACTGTACTTCAAGAGGGGGAATTATTTGTAGGCAAACTAGTCAACAAATGAAGAGATAAGTCAATAAGAGTAAGTATTTCTAAGGGAACAAAAATGGAAGAGCAACAAAAAAGAAAAAGATGAAGCCACTGACATGGCTGCTGAGTCAGTTTATTTGTCCTGAGTCTACTAGTAACAAGAAAACAGGAAGGAAAAATCAGAACTGAAAGACTGAACCATCAGAGCCAATAGTTTAAATAAAAACAATTTTTTAAAAAATGCAGGTTCTATTTCCAAACTTATATTATCTAGCTCAGGTTTTGCTGGAACCTGAGGCATGTGGAACTGAACTGTTGACATATTACAAAGTTGTTTCATAAAATAGAATGTTCTGTAACTGTTGTTTTTTAGAAGCTGCATTTTCCTGAACAGCAAACAGCTCATTCTCAGATGTAAAATATATATTAATTAAAACGTTATCTATATCTGACTGATAACCTGAATAAAGAATGAAACAACACCATCTACGTCCAAGTGAAAAAGAATCTGCCACACTAGTAAAAATGCATTGGTGTTTGAAAGAGAAAAATTGTAGAAGGACTGAATCACTTACTCACCCTACAGCATGGCTTTTCATTTCTGTTGTGTGGCATAGCTAGGGGGAAGTGTACAGTCCCCCCTTGTGTGTATATGGACTTCAGCTTCCAAGATTGATTGTCAGACACAAATACCAATTTATCCCAGTAAAAAAAGGTGAAATCTGTGATAGGATTGGAAAGCAATATCTCTTCATAATATACGACCTGGAGGGGAAAATATTTTAGAGATTTTGTGACTGAACAGCTACTTATCACTTAAGTTTCCTGACATGCTACTTTCCTACTGAGTTTGTGGAGTTTTCATTTCATAACAACTACAGCACCAGCTGAAGGAAATCTATTCAGAATCCTTCTCCCCTTCCCTTCCTCCATCAAATATTAATAACGTACATGTACTGTCAACAGAGACTGCTTCTTGCCCAGCGTTTTCCTCTTTTTATTGCCAGGCACTGTGCTATGCACACACTGTCCTGTGCCATCTTGCAGTGATGGCATCAGAACAGTCTCATGTTCTTCTGAGCCTGTTTTCTTTCTGCTGTCACATAACCACATTTTTATTTAACAGTATTTTTAGTCTCTCTGGATCCTCTGTCAGATGATGGCAGTGTAAGGTGGAGAGACACTTAGACCACAGAAAGGGTTGTGATGCTGCCAAAGGGTAGAAGAGGGTTCCTGTCATCTTTGTCTTGAGAATTTCCCATGCTTACAGCAATTTACCAGTTGGAGGAACTGGGAAAAACTTCTGGCAGGTTTTCAGAAGGCCTTTCCCAAAACCAAAAGTAAAGTCTTATAGACTGGCTGGAGTGTGCAGACAGATCAGAAAGATCCTCCTTACATCGCTGGAAGGAAATTTGTATCCTGCGAATTTATCAGGAGGAAACACAGTGAATCCCAAGCATGTAGGGAAATAAATTTATTTTTCTCATCTTTCTAAAGTCAGTGATACAGAAAGATATATTTCTTCTATAATACAAACGTGAAGGGCTGCTTCTGCTCGGAAGACAGGGCTGCATAGTAATACAGCAAAGTGCTGGCCACTACATCTTGAGCAGGAGAAGTTTAAAAAATATAAATTATTATATTATGTGTCCTTTTATGTATCCTAAGATTTTATTATAAAGAAATGTTTTTATATTTTCATAAGAAAGCTTGATAACTTTGGCAATATTATAACACGTTGCTGAAGCGATGGAAACAACTATTTCTGTGTTTAGTTCTATTTCTCTTAAGTGTAGTCCAAGTTACAGCACAGAGGGAATCTGTCTAAAAATCAAGTCACTCTAAAAATGAACATGACTGATATAGAGAATTCTGCCTGAAATGAATAAATAAATTTACATAGCATCATTTTTATAAGAACATTAATTCCCATAGTTGTTTTCTTCAAAATACATGGTGTGCCTTCAGCCACACCTGAACTCAGTTGACTGGATGCAGATTTCTTTCAAAAGCAATTTCATGATTCTGACTCCTTTACAAGTTTGAATGTATGAATTCTTCTAACATTTACAGCACAGAAAATATCTGTCTTACACCCTGACAGTAGGACCACTTGCAGGCCTGAAAGTCACTGGGCGACTTTAGGTGAAGACTGGAGACTTGTGGAGTGTTCCCTTCTTGTTCACTGGTGTGAAGCCCTGCAGAGAGAATTTTGCTGGGCTAGACAGGATTTCTTTACCCTGGCAGCTCATAAAAGAGTAAGGCCTGTGTCATTCAAATTATTAAGATGTAGTGAAAATTATTAAGATGTAGTGAAAATAATTGTAAGCCTATTTAAATGTAAGTTCTTTTATATTGTGTATAAGATCATTGTGTTAGAACGCTTAGCAATTAAAAAAAAAGTCTGAGACAAAAATAAAGAAAATGTTAGTAGTTGTACCTCACTTTAATCCCTTTTCCTGCTGAAAGCACAACAGATGTTTGATTCCCATGTTTACAGTTTTAGAGGCAGGCGTAAAAAAAATGGTGCTAACAGGCAGGCAACCGTAAGTATTCTCTGTTTGGATATTTAAATATTCTCACCATCATAGATGAGCAAAATTAAATGGGAGAATAGGCTGGGCTGTAAACATTTGTTCATTGAGGTTGCCTTGCATGATGCAAGAGGATCAGTGATAGGGTGAGGGGTACTGACTGCTCCCCTCCTGTGCTCCGAGGAGGTGAGAGGGCATTTTGAAGAGAGGTGGGAAAAAAAAGAGATTTCAACTCTTCTGGACCTGGTCCTCCACAGGGGCATACCAACATGTTACCATCTCAGCCAGGGCCTGAAACTTCTCCCAGAACCATTGAGCCAAACACTAGCAGCTATCAGCTTGGAACCCTGTAATGTTTGAGTTCCATTGTGTCCAGACTAGGATCCTATTTAGTGGAGAAATTGAGTCAATACAGTTTATTAGACCTGACTGAAAAAGAGTTTCAGCGCACTACTGGAATAGCTCTTGAGTGTGGAGAAACAGACTGCTTACTTTTTGTCAGGAGCTCTAATGGCTTCTCAGGGTTTGCTGGAAGATTAAATTAAAAAGTGGAAAAAACCCAGGGTTTTGTGGTTTTTCAATGACTTTTGAAATTGCTGAGCAGGTTTATACAGTTATCCAGAAAAGGTAAACAGAAAGTTACTGGATTAGGTTTCCATGTAGGCATTAAGATAAAACATTATTATTGAAATCTTGTTTTCACCACCTTCTCTCTTAAATATTAGCAGCTGAAGTTGTGTATTCTCAGCAATTAATGTTTAATTGCATTTGAAAACTGGAGCAGAGAGAGACTCTCAAGCACAGAGTGGCAACAAGTACATCCAGTGACAGAAGCTGGCAAAACCCAAGTCAGAACTGAAGTACAGACAAATGCTGCAGTCTTCAGTGGTGGCAGAGCCCAGGCTGTAGGCAGCTGTTGGATGCTGTGGGAAGCTGGGATTGGGTCCCTCCCCAGACTGTGGGAACACTAGGGCTGTATTTGCATAATGGCGCAAGCTAATATTAGGAGCGGCTGGGCTCCCGAGCAGGAGTTTACCAAGGGTTCTTTCACTGTGGGAGGAATATTCACCTCTCAGGCTAAAAAAAAAAAAACAAAATAGGATGGAGAAAGTGTTTACTTGTTGATGCACATGTTCTTTCAAAGACCAGCGTCTCAGAAAATTATGTTTTGGATGAATGTGGCCGGCCCCCTCAGCCGGTCAGACAGTTTCTGTGAAACACCCTCTTAGGCGTGGGGAGAAAGGTAATCCTGTTTTATTTTCCAGGAGCAACAGAAGAAATGGAACTGTGCATAGCCATGTCTAGTGTCACCATGTGCTCTCTCTGACTGTCACGCTCATCACCCTTCCCTCAAACTCAGAAACTAAGCCTGCATTTTATTCTTCCTCTGACCCAATAATGAAAATTTTGGGTTTTCATAAGGGTGAAAACTACGAATTTTTCGAGCACATTGAATAGAAAGAAATTACTTTAGAGGCTTCAGATGGACCAGAAAGGAACACTGCCATGTATAAGTTAGAACAGAGGTGTATCTCTGGAAAGTTATCTCTTATCTACCTATGTCACAAGGGCCATCTTCATCCTGCATGGTGAAATAACTCCCTGCTTGCCAAGATCAAATATGTAGCTGAGGTATTTATTCATTTCCTAAAATGTATCTATACCTGCCTGGAGGCACATCTACACAGACTAGAGAGTTGTTTACCTAAAAAGAATGAAACCCAGAGCGGTGTAGCCTCCTCTGGTAGAAAGTCAGGCAAAAAAATCCCCCTCACTTGTGAGGACTGAAAACCCTTCAGGCCTGGTTTCAGGCAAAAACCTCTTCAGATAAGATAAGATAAGCCTGGCTGCAATCCCAAACTGAATCCCAAACTGGAGTTCTGCCCAGCCAACTGGGAGAGCTGGGAGCTGTGCAGGGATAGTGCCTCCAGCTCTGAGATACAGAGGACGCATCAGAAAGGGTGAGAAGAGCTCCCTGGCTGCTTCTGCTGGTGGATGAGCCAGGAGATAGCCACACTCCAGATCTTACGTAACCTTTAGTATGAAGTGAAACCACTGACTAAGCAGGCGCTGCAGCCTGTGCTACACCAACACCAAGCTTTCCACAGCAGGAGTACATCATGACAGACGGGTGGCTGGGCTGCTGGTGGCAGTGGGTGGCCTTGAAGTCCAGTCCCAGGTAAAGCACATCCTAAATGCTGATGCAGGATAGAGCTAATGATCATGCTAGCAAGAGCGGTGGCCTGCTGGCTGGAATCTTCCTACTGCCTCCCTTGGCAGTCATAGTTAGTAGCACAATTACAGATCTCGGCTATCAGCTAATGTATAATTTTACAAATCCTAATCAGCAGTTGATGAGAAGCCCATTGCCAGCATGGAATCTGGCTCTTCACCTGTCAAGTAGCAGGGTTGTCTAACATCCCACATCACAGAAGGAAAATGACCCTTTAGTTTTCCCAAAACAGACTTGGAGGAGACTTTTGGAGGTATAAGATCATTCAAAATGAAAAAAACTCAAAATAAAACAATTTATGTTTAAAATAATTAAAAATAAAATAAATTAATCTGACAATATGAACTTGGCAAAGAAAAGTGTAAAGCTCCATATAATAAAATTAAAGAAATACAGGACTGCTTTTCTAATCTTTCTCTTGTCCAACTGGTGGTGTTGTAGAAGCATGGAGGAGAGTTAAAGCTCTGCTAGTCTTCCTCCTGAGAAGTGTCAGGAAAGATGAGTGCCTGTCCTATTCCTGTGCTTGTAATGAGTTGTACTGCTTTTGTTTCCATCCATCAGTGGTAGGCAAGATCTGATATCCCATCTACAAGCAGAGGAGGAGTAGTCATGGTCATATTGCTTGCCTACGGGGATGGTCAGTCCCTTTCTGTTGGTTCAGAATCAGCCCTGTTTGTACATAGGGAACAGGAAAGATTGCACTCTCAGAGCAGAGTTGGTTGCTAGCTCAAAGCTTGTGCTGGCCCTGAGAGCAGCACTCTGGGATGTAACAGCTCATCAGACCTCTCCACTTGGGAAGGTTGGTTCTCTGCCTCCCTTTTGCTTTCCTTAAGAAGAAGAGAGTATTGTGTGGGTCACTCTCATACAAAGAGAAAGGGTTCCCGTGTCTGGTTGTAGAGGAGTTATCATTCTCCTCTTCCTTCTGTTCCAGAAGCATGAGAATAGATGTAGCAAGACATGTTGTGGAGTGAAGGGTGTGCTTGAATAGTAGGGCTCTTTTGTCAAGTACAAAGCAACTACAGCTAAGTTATACTTCTGTTTGCCTTTTCTGGGTGGAATTAACAGAGTTCATGTGTACTCCCTCAGTCTATTTCTGGGTTTGCTAGTTTATGTAACAAATCTTTCACATCAGTTTGGGCCCAGATCCCATGAGAGTATTCTGAGCAGATTTGAAGTTTAGGTGATGGTCTCAAGGAAACAGAAGTAAATATACAGCCAGGAGTGAGCCAATGGCAGAGGAATGGACTGGATACCTTTGCTAATGATAGGATCTGCAATTTTATCTGACTTGACTGTTCAGGCAAGAGTGACGGGAGTGTTTGAGAGCTACCCACTCAGCGTGCCAATATGCAGACACCTTACCTTTGTTTTTCTGAGCAAGAGCTCTGTCATCTGATAACACCTAAAAAATATAAAATAAAATGAACCAAGAGGCAGATATAAAACCTCCCAGCAGCACTGAACTTTGCACAGTTTAATTAAAATGCCTAATTGGATTAGCAAACAATAATTTGGATTATTAGATATGCCATATAACAGTTTTCAAATGCATGATGAATCTCAGGAAGTCCAATTTCTCTCTGTTAAGTGGGGCAGCAGTTGAAGTGCACTTATTGTTCCAAAATATAGCTTGGAAACAACTTTCTGAAATCTTTATTGAAAACAGACGAACAAAAAAGGGGAACGGGGTGTCATCCCTGAAAGTGTTCAAGGCTGCGTTGGATGGGGCTTTGAGCCACCACCTGTTGTAGTGGAAGGTGTCCCTGCCATGGCAGGGGGATTGATCTAGATGATCTTTAAGGTCCCTTCCAACTCAAACCATCCTATGATTCTATGATGATTCTATGACTCTCAGGAGCAGTTGAAGAAAACAAACCAAATCGAAACAAAAACAAACTTGACAGGAAGTGTTTTGGCGAAGTTTCAGGATTGCCAATAGCATCTACTAATTTCTTAAGCTTGACTTATAGCTCACATCAGCAGCTTGATTTTTCAGGTTGAACTAAGCAACTCTGCTTTGAAAATACATGTCCATATATACCATGTCAGGTATCTAAACTGAGCAGCAACATCAAACATTTAAAATCATTAGTCTTGGTCTGGCTCTGTATCTGCTACTCTAAACAATCTTGCAATAAAAAAGATATTTTGCTAATGCTTAAACTTGAGAATACCTGGGAGCCAAGGTGTCCATAGTACAACTAGCAAACAAACAGCATGGATTCAGCTAGGTTAGTGGCTGCTGATCTTTCCAGACAATAATCTTCCATATCTGACAAAAGACAAACTGATTTATGTGTTTGACATTTTGCAAACATGGTTAAAATGTAAGGAGTGGGAATGCAGTGAGGAAGTCTGGCACTCATCAGACTACAAAACCCCAAAGCCAATCAGATGTCTGATTCCTAAAGAAATGCCTAGGAATTGGAAGTGCTGCAAATGAATTTTCACTGTAGAAGCTTTCTGGAAATATGATTCCCAGTAATTATTTGTAGCCCCAGACAAGTGTCATTGTTCGTGACCAGCAGTGTGAAAGTAACATAAAGTGAATATGTGGAATTCTGTCTAAAACAAACAGCTCAACATTATTTGCTCAGCTAGTGAGGAGCATTGTTTCTGCAAATACCAGCCATAATAGAAGTCTGAGCACAATATTTCAATAATAGCTTAAATAATCTTTGATCAAAGAGCAACAGGGTGGTACTAAGAGCCAGACAGATTAAATCTTCCTCAGAGAATATGGAGTCCCGGACCTCACCACTGCTCCAGATGAATTGACTGGAGGGACTGGTCATTTCTCATGCAAGGGATGCAACCAGGCAGCATGTGAGCAGGGAGGGAGTGGAGTAGGGCCACATTCCTTGGGCTAGGCTGTAGTGACACCTACCTCTGCAGGTGTAGAAGGAGGACAATGAAAGATCCCCACAGAGAGGCACAATGTCCCCACACTGTCCCTCTGACTGCCTGACTCCTGCTCTCTGAGGGACCAGAGGCACAGCTTGGGTCCCAGTCCTGCCTGTCATGGTACTGCCTTTCTCCGTCCACTTGCTCAGTTGTTCAGTGTAGCTCACAGCAGTTAATTCTTTCCTGGCCCAGGAAGTAGCAAAGGAACTGGAAGAAAGATGTGAGGATGAGGGTCATCACCTGCTGTGTGCTGTAAGGTGCAAAATGAAAGACAGTGTCCAGATGGACAAATACCTGTGAGACACTGTTTGCATCAATTTATGTAATAGTCACCCATCTGCTGAGTGCTGCCAGATGCCCAAAGCCTTGCTGTCTGGCTATCCAGCGTAGAGAAAATAGTGACATGAAGTCTGAGTGCATGTGGAGAGCTGGATACAGCAGGCAGGGCAATCCCTTCCATCCCCCTGCAGCATACTGTGGACACACTGCTTGCTACCCTGCAAGAAACTCTGCCTCAGGCACCTTATGCAAGTTATAGCCCATGGCAGAGGAGGGTCTGTGGCTGTGTGGTGGCAGCAAAAATGAGCAACTCCATCACAAAACTCCTGTTCACACACTAAGGAAAAGGCATTTGGATGCAATTCTATCACCTTATAATACCTGCCATTGCAGTACAGAAATTCTTTGGTTTCCTGCCTGTAATCTGTTTATACCTGTGGCTTTCCCTATACACAGAAAGAGAGGATTAGAAAGGATATTGTACGTTCAGTCCTTGGTATCGCAGACTATCCTACCATCTGGATTTGTACTCCATTTTAAGGTGGATCTTGGTAAATCAAATATGTTTGCTGTCTGAAAAAAAAAGAAAAAGAAGGTGGGAAGTGAATGTAAGAGGGGATTTCACAAATGTCTCTAATTATCTGAAGGGAGGGTGTAATGGGGATGGATACAGGCTCTTCTCAATGCTGCTGAGCAGTAGGAGAAGAGGTAACAGGCAGAAACTGGAACAGAGGAAGTTCCACCTGAACTTGAGGAAGAACTTATTCACTGTGCAGGTGACCAAGCACTGGAACAGGTTGCACAGACAGGTTGTGGAGTCTCCCTCACCGGACATACTCAAAGCCATCTGGACACAATCCTGTGCCATGTGCTCCAGGATGACCCTGCTTGAGGAGAGAGGTTGGACCAGATGACCCACTGTGGTCCCTTTGACCTGACCCATTCTGTCACTCTGCACACCAGTCTGCTTAGGAAGAGGCACTCCCAAAATGAATCCTTCCTGTGCAAGGCTCAAGCCCTGCAATGCTTGTTTTGAAGGTGCAGAGAATAGCAATCTCCGGTGTGTACGTACAGATCCTGAGTTACTCCAGCAAGTCTGGCAGCACCACATCAGCCATCTTAACTAAATAATCTACTTGTTCTTAGTGCTTTCCCTCATTAAAGCATTTCACAAAACCTACCTTAATTAAAGTTCACAGCAGTCCTGTGAGTTAGCAAAATGTCATTATCCCAATTTTACAGATGAAAAAATTGCAACAGAGAGGTGAAATGCTGTGCTTGAGGGCCCAGAAGGAAACAGTTTTAGGGGTAGGATTAGCCATTGGGAACTCTTGGCTCTGTGCAGCATAGCCACCCTCCGAGGGCACTGAATGTGCTCTCAGAGATGCTGAAAACATTGCTGTCCCCCTAGGGCTCCTTTGCAATCTCTGTGTACTGTCTGTAAGGTGACAAAGGAGACTGGTCTGGGATCTGCGTGCTGACATCTCCTACTTACGTTGCAGAAGTAGGCCGTGACAGGCATGTGCTAAGGAGAAGGAGAAAATCAGCAACATGACCTTTCTTGAGCTTTTGTGCAGTCTCAGAGAGCTGCTCTGTGAACAAAGAGGGGGCACAAACAACTCACAGCAGTCTGAGGCTGGGCCAAGCCACAGCAGGCACTGTACCACCTTTGACCGCTGCTGGATTCCAGAGGGCTCAGGACTTAATCCCCAAACCGTGCTGCCTTGCTGAGCCAGAAATGTAGTGGTGACCACAAACATATCAAAGGATGTCTACAAGCAAGCTGAGGCCAACAGGGATCCAAACGGTGAGACATTTGCAGCCCATCCGGAGTGGTGCAGGGGGCAAACTTCTACTCTGAGTCATGCAGCAGAGATGTGAAGCTGGGTCTCCCACCTTTTGAGCCACCACCCTAGCCAGAAGGCTCAGATGTGTGCAGCTGACACTCCTACACCTTCCGCTGTCATGTAAATATTCAGAAACCTTTATTTTTCCTAATAAGAAAGGAAAACCCCGTTCCACATGTTAAAAAAAATACTTCACCACAAAGCAGAATCATCACCTGCTACTCAGCTGAACATAAAACATTTGGGTCAAAAGGCACCTCAGGATGTCTCTAGTCCCACTTCCTGCTCAAAGCAGGGTCAGCTCTGAAATCAGACCAAGGTGCTCATTGTTTTATCCAGTTGTGTCTTGAAAATCTCCGAGGATGGAGACTGCACCATAATCCTGGGCAACCTGCTCTAATGCCTACTTTTCCTCATGATGATTTGTTTTTCCTTATATCCAGTTGGAACCAGTTGGACTGGTGTCCTAGAGAGTAGTGTGTTGTTTCACCTGTGGCTACTTCCAGAATTTTTTTCCTTTGTTTAAAGCTCTGCTTTAAAAAAATAAAAATAAAATTTTAAAAAATGTATAATAATAATAATAATAATAATAGTAATAATAACAATAACCATGGAAACTTTTCAGTATGGATTTTAGCACAGTAGCACTCTGTCAAGATCTCAAGCTGAAGGCTCATGATTACACAATAAGAACATATCTTCTCTTTTTGTGACAGAATGCAGCAACTTTTTAAAAACTCCAGTGTTATTTCATTTCCCCCCCTTGTTTTTATGAGACTCTACTTTCATGTTCCTGTATTGAAACACAGATCAGAGGTCTCTTAAGCTCTCAAGTCTTCATCACGTTTTAATACCCTAAGGCATATGTAAGGTGATTGTGATTTACTGCTGAAATTCACCTATTATATTCATGTTACATCAGTAATATTAGTCACCTGTTACTTTCTTGAAATTCTTTTATAGAAACCTAATACTCAAATTTTCTTTTGAAGTTATTTCTATATTTACTTCCCCTTGGGGGGAAGGGGGAGAAAAACTCTTACAGCAGGATCTAACCTTCACCTGAATCACTTCTCAGTAATTATACATACACCGAAGTCAGGAACTTTGTGTGCCATGCGAAGGAGGGAGCTAACATGGATCTCATTTGGCTTTGTTGTGACAAACCACACCATAATCCTGTGTTGGAGTAACCCTAACATTTATCTGGTTGAGCCTGTAGCTGTGTGTGGCATAGCTGTGAAATACTTTGCTGTCTTTACTTTGGTATGCAGCAGTTACTGCACCCACCTGCCAGACAGACTTACTTACTCCGTGGATATATTCCTTTGTCTGGCAAACAACAGAAATATACCATGGAGCGTCCCAGAGACTGATGGACAAGGGAGTGAGGAGTTATAACTGATACAGGGGTGTGCCAAAAGTGATGCCAGGCTATTCTGCCACTGGTACCTTCAGAGGGGGAAGTTAATGAAAGGACCTTTGCCATGGAATGAAATACAGAGGGATACTACTCTAAAACTCTAGTGGTTCAGCCTTCAGACACTACCATTTGCTCATGCATATTGAAGTCCGTGCCTCCTACACCTCAGACTGCAGATGAAAGTGTAGTAATCAGTGGCCACATTTCCTGGTGAGCGCTGAAACCCTACTGTGAGTCATCCAGAACCTTGCTCTGTTTACTCCTCCCTTGTGAGTTCCTTGTTGCTGTCACTATGTGAAACCGCTCAGGTTTCATCTGATCTGCACTGCATCAGCAGGAGGAGAGCACCCGGGGCAGCCAGCTCTGCCGTGCTTGCAGGGAGAAATGAAGCAGGGAAGGCTGACTGGACCAATGGACTGAGATCCCTCAGAAGGAAAGGGAGTCGTACTGAGCTGTGGCTCAATGGTTAATGCAGAGCAGCTGTCACGACTTGTTCTGGAGAATACTGACTTTTGTAACTTTCATTGTTCCTTTCTCCCACCCCCCTCTTTTTTTTCCTGTTTTCACTGTTTCTGGAGATCAGGGAGACAAAGCCATGAGCTGGCTTAGGCACTGCTTAGACCACAGGTGCCACAGTGATGCTGCCAAAGGAGCTGGCTGATTGGAGAGGTGAATTTGCACTGATGTCCCTGCTGTCAAGGCAGGCCTGGGCGAGGGCTCAAGCCTAACTCGGGTTTGCTCACGCGACCTGCGGTGGCTGCAGTGTAGACATATGGTCTGTTTTACTCGAGGCCAAAAGCGACAATTATTTATAACTCAGTCTTAGGCATGGGACTGCACTTCTACTTCTCACCAAGATGAGTAAGATGCAATAGGCGAGTCTTATTCTCGTGCTCTTTTTTCTCCCCTCCCTCGCCAAAAGAGAGATTTTCATTGGTTTCTGCTATCCTTGTTTTGAACAATCACATGATTTCATTGTGAAAGTGTCTGATGTGAAAAATACCTGTCTATACTTTGACAGAAGTTGACAAATAACTAATAGGATGAAGTCCCTGCATTTGTAAACACAACACCATTGTTTAGTGTTCAAAGTTCTGCAGTGAACTAGCCATATAACCACTAGTATTTCACTGAAATTTAATACAGAAATTCTTACCTGGTTTTTTGCACATACCCTCTTTGGAGAAAATGGTCGAGGGGAGCCCATGTCCTGCAGGCCTTTGATGTTTAGGAATTACGTCCTGGTAAATGGGACATTTAATCCTATAATTTTCTTACACATCTAGAGTGAAGTGATATTTTATTTAGTACTGAGAAGGAAAAAAAATCAAGAGTATTGTGGATTTTCCCCTAAATTTAGCTGTGAGGATCTTATTTGTGCTGTCCCTGACATCTCATTTCAGAGTCCAAAATGCACTGAAAGCACAGAAATAACTTCACTAAAACTCATAAAATGGGCAGGGTGACACACTGATAGGAACCCCAAAGTCTGCAACCCTAAGAGGTGGGAGCAGTGCACATAGCAACCTGTGAGAAATGCTGTGCCAGAGCTCTTGGTGATTCGTGTAGCCTCAAAGGAAGAGTTGATGAATTTTCTCTCTCCTGCATCACGAATAGCTAGGAAGCAGCACCAAACACACTGATGGCCATCACCCACAGAGGTGCACAGGGCTTTCCCCAAACAGAGCTCAAAGTGAATTTTTGCTGAGTTAATATACGTTGTGCCTGAGGCCAGGTTTTGACTTCTGAGTGGGTCCTGGCACTGTGAGCAGACTCCTTGAAGTCAGTGGGAGTCCACGCAGAGTAATGTGTTACCAACCACAAGTAAATGCATCACAACATGTTTCAAATAATATTTGAGGGCCCAAATCCAAAAAGCACGTCTCCAGCTGCTAGAAACTGCATCAGAAGAGAAGTTTCCCTTATTTCAATAGAATCACCTGCAAGGATAAAATTGCCCACATCCATAAACTCGATGAGGACCTTGAAGCATATTTCTCCTGGAGCCAGGATTGAGTATCTGCATTTTTGTGAGCATAACTGAATATTGTGCATGTGCTGAAATCACAATAATAGACCCCATTTCTTGAATCTGGAAGAAGGCCCACATGCCTGCTTTCATGCTCTGCCGTATTTTCATAGACCAAATACCTGCTGTAGGAAAAATACACAAAAGAAACAGCAAAACCCCTGTACCTTCTGCCTGGAGCAAGGCTAGAAATGTTCCAGTTCCCAGAGGTTTGTTCCATAACCAGTAATGAAGCACACTCTTAGTCCATAAGATGTATATTGAAAGAAAGCAGATTATACAGTGGCATATCTTATTTGTCTCTCCACAAAAACTAAGGCATTTCCTACGTGTTACAGGTGAACACAGAAGGGTTTGAACCCCACTGCTATTTTATTCAAATTATGATTTGGATTATATATTATTTTCATACCTGTGGTGAAATATTTTTAGTTAGGAAAGAAGACTTATGTAAGAAAGTGCTTATACCTGTAACTCCAGAGTGCTGGGTCATGTAGGATATATTAGGCACTTTTGGTCATTGAAGTTATAGATTCTCTTCCTCAGTGTGAAGAAAGAGTGCATGGGAAGTCGGTTATCAACAGAGGTATCTATCACAAAACAACCTCTGGCACTATAATAGTGGTTCCAAGAAATGAAGTCTGAGAAAGGTAATTTCTGTCTCTTCCCTTTCCATGTTCCAAAATTGCCATCTATTTCATACCTATTTGAAGGTAGGAGGTATCATCTGCCTTTGATCTTTAACAGGAAAACTCAGAAACAAATGACATGGTATAAAGGACATTTTTAATGGATACTTGATGTTTCCCCAAATAGGTACAGCATGAAGAAGCAGAGGTCAACAATGAACACATAGTCTAGAAATCTGTCTTTGGACAGCAGTGCATAATTTGCATTAATTATGTCTATAGCCATTACATATGACACTAGTCTAGGCTTCTCTAAGCAAATGAGAAGCTATATTTGTATCAAGAGTATTGCTTTGTCTGCCAGTGATTTGGACTTTCTGTCTTTGATCAGAGAACTTTTTGATCAGGTGTCCAGTAGCCATGTTTTTCACAGCAAAATTTCTCTGTTTAAAGCCTTTAGCATTGCATGAGAGCATTCTGCAACCCGGAACTCATTATATGTTTGATGGTATTCAAATGATGTTAGAAATGCTGAGGTGCATTTTGATATGTAAGATTTGCAAGTTGTGGTTAGTTATCCATACCAAAAATAGCTTTTTAAGGGTGTTCAGCCAAATGGTTTGCTTTTATACAAGAATATATACAGAGACCAAACCAAGAAAATTTTAGATTTAGTCAGGAAGCTACTGCTTAAATATCAATCAAAATTTTCATATAATTGCAATGTGAACTGAAGAAGTACACTTGGAAGTGATTTTTCTCTGCAGCAGTTTTCTCAGTTAGCAGTTCTTTGAAATGTTTCCTTTTCCCCATGAATAACTGTGAACTCCTGCAAGACAGCTGCCTTGTTATACTGGCAAGTATACTGCAACACATCTGCAGTAGCCCAAAACACAGAACTGCTTGGGACTTTCTGACCTGAGGCAAAACAAATGTAACAATCATTTTACCTGCTTCACTGCAAGTTTTATCAGAAAAATACAAACTATTATATGTATGTAAGATGTATTATATAATTAAACGTACTATCTATAATATTGACAGTAAATTCTAGATTCTATATAAAATAAAACATATATAGACAATTGAATTCTCTTTCTCTTGACCTTCTTAAAGGGGAGACTGTTGTGACACACAGAAACTTCAGGAATCCTCTATTCTTTAGGAATCTATTTTCTAAACATTTGAGCAACTATTTCCACAGAGGTTCTCATGCTAAAAGTGACTAAAATGTAACCATTTTTACTACTACCCGGAATAGCATAATTATTCCCCATCAATTTCATATACTCATGAATATGCATGCACTACTACTTTCTTCGCAAAATGGGAGAAATGTGAGAAAACTAACTTATGGCTTCAGAATATGTTAAATATTTCACTTACAGGAATCCATGAAGACCGATTTTTTCCCCCCTGGATTCTACCGACAACGGGAATTGATTTGCTGCACTCTCCTCAGAGAAAAGGTGCTTTGCACAGCTGCAAAGAGGACCTGCCTAATATTCTTGCCTACACAGATAATGCATACATGAGTGTATATATTTGCTGAAGTGCCGTTGCTTGGAAAAGCTACTGGCGGTATATTCAGCACTTAGCTTGGGCCAAGCTGACCTAGTGCTGAGAATAGCTGCTGGAGATGTGAGGAAGTGAAAAAGAGCCTCACCAAGAATAGCAAAACCACCACCAGCACCATCCACCAATTGGTCCTCCTTGCTTATACATACTAAAGAGGACTTGACAATCCTACACACCATTGTATTAGTGAGCATCAGAATAGGTGCAAGGTCATGCTTTGAAGAGTCACAGAATCATAGCATCATAGAATTAGAGAATAGTTGGGGTTGGAAGAGACCTTTAGAAGTCATCTAATCCAACCCCCCTTCAATGAGGAAGGACACTTTCAAATCAGGTTGCTCAGAGCCTGGTACAACCTGGCCTTAAATGTTTCCAGGGATGGGCTATCTACCACTTCTCTGGGCGCTCTGTTCCATTGTTTCACCACCATCATTGCAAAAAGTGTCTTCCTTATATAAGAATATATTCTTACTTCTTTCCCTCCACCAGGTTTCCAGTCAGCTCCCCACCCCCAGGAGACGTCTGCTAGCGAGAGAGAGACTTGTGCCACCGCTGTGGGAACTGAGAAACAGGCTACTGCCAGTCCCGGCAGGACCAGCCTACTAACCAGCGGGGACATGCAGCCCGTTTGCAGTGCTGCTGCTGACATTGGGACAGGCAGAAGGGTTTTTGTGAAGCAATGTCAGTGCTGACTGCCTCACTTGTTTCAAAATGAGCCTGCAAAATTTATTAGATGGAGCCATCTGCTTCTCAGTCATTCTCCTACACTACCTCTGACAGTGACTGACAGGAGAGAAACAATGAATTTACAGCAGTGGGTGAGAATCAATTGCATTTCTGATCCCTCTTCCAGAGCTGCTTGGAGCCCTTCCAGTTCAACCTGGAGCACCTAGTAACACATCTCTTGAACTTTTAGGATGCAGAGTTAGTATTCTCAGTCACTTTTGCTTTGCTCCTTGCAAAAGCCAATGAAGAAGAGCCTGCAAAGGAGTTGAGTGTTTGCAATCATTATTGTTAATTGAGCTAGGAAAGGGGGAACTTCACTGTAACAGCCCCAGGTTTTCTTTTGTTTTTAAAAGGAAGCCATTCAAAGGTCATTTGGATCTTATTGACATATCACTTCTGATTTCAATAGTCCAATAGATTTTAATAGTTCAATAGGTTTTAACATGGCTATGAGTGCATGTTCTTTGAACAAGGAGTTTTCATTAACTCATTCCAGTGTGGAACATGAACTTTTTTGTCACAAGTACATAATCTTCATTGCAAAATGAGTTGTGGTTGTGTATGTTTCTTTTGACTATGTTTATTCCATTTCTAATGAAAACTGAAAGCATTGTGGGTTGGATTTTTTCTGATATTTATTTGAGGTGAAAATCAGGTACAAAAAATAATGGTCGAAACAAGAGATGAAACTGCTTTGATTTATTTGTATTGCAAAGAAATGTATTAGTTCTGCTCCTTCCACTCCAGACCTAAAAAAGAAACCATATGTCCCAAACTTTGGCTAGTTTTCAAATTGTACCGGTTGATCTAACTACCAATACTACTTTTGCCTGCAAACCTCAGATGACAAAAATATGGACTCTCTTGAAGTTAATCAGTGACTTAATGCAGCAGCATAGCTAATTTGTTTCAGCTACTCAAGCAGATAAAAGAAACAAGTGAAAGAAGTTGCTGCCATTTCTAAGAGCTGATTCACGTGTCCTCAGGGATTAGTTGGTTACCTGCTGCCTAAGCCGTGCATATTCTTGGTAGGGTTTGTGAAGGAAGCCCTGCACGAGCAAAGAGGAGCACCAGCAGTAGCTCAGCAGAGAGAGGAGCCCTCGGGCCAGCTGCTGCAGAAGGCAGAAGGCAGGTGCCTGCTCTTGCAGTGCACACTCGGTGGCAGACACCAGACCTGCAAAATTGGATTTGCTTCTCATTAGCCTGCACACCTTTGCCAAGGGCAGGTCTTCGCCCCACACTCTCCCTGCTTCTTGCTGGCCAAGCAGCCACCACTGACTGGCTGGATAAGGCGAAAAGCCCTGAGACAGTGACGTGTCCTCCTTCAGCCGGGTACATCCTATTGCGCGGCTCATGGGCTCTTTCTGTGTAACGCCTTGCTGGTGCTGCTGGCAGGGCCACCCACTCACAGCTGTGCTCACCACGGGCTGGAAAACAGGCAGCACAAGTGGGCCAAAGCCAGGCAGCATCCTGTCTGTGTTGGCTGCCACCCCCGTGGACTCAGGATCCATGGCCAGTGCTCATCACTGAGTGGTCAGCTGCTCTTCTCTACTTTAGGATCCTCTCTGAGTGGCAGCTATGCTCATTCACATTTAAGAAGGCCCAAGCTCCAGGCAGGGTAGTGCCCAGGTTGACTTGGTGACCTGTGCTGGAGCTGCAGGGTGTCAGAGGAGTCAGCAAGCCAACACAGAAGCTTGCAAGCAGCCCAAAGAAAACGTTGAGGACAGGTTGTCCCCTAAGCATGTTCATCTCAGGGCAGAGCACCAGGAGCCACTTCTCTCTTAAAAATGTGCAAGTCTTTACTATCACCTGGAGATTGACGCTTAAAATTCTTGTGTTTTCCTCCCTTTGGTATTTTTGAAGTATTTTGGTGTTATATGTCAGTAGCCAGCTCACCATACAGGTGACAAAAGGCTGCTTCCCGCTCAAGACAACTTAGGCCAATGTCTCTCACCTCTGCAGGCTGTAACACACAGAGAGATGGAACTTGGGGCACTCACGCTTCTCCTGGAGGGCCTGTCCATCCTTTCATGGCATTGCTAAGCACCAGCTGGAAGAGAGAAAGAGATCACAGGTAGCCCAGGGCCAGCTGGTCACAGCATTCGCCTGGGGAGAGGGGATGGGCTGAGCTCCATGCCCTTCCTCTTGAGCACATCTCAGATCCCACCTCCCAGTGCACAAACTCACCAGCTGTAACCGTGGCTGTGCAGAGGCAAGTTCAGTCTTGTGCTCTTTCTCGCCCTCAGTAAACATTTATTTATCCCATGCAAAGGGGAACAGCATAAATGGGGCCCTGTGCCTTCCTGGAGAAAGGCAGTTGCAGACATCCAGCTCTCGTGGCACATTCCTGGGCAGGCGTTTGGTGTTGCCCTTGGATCAGGCTCTGCTGGTGGATCAGGCAGAGGAGCACCTGGCCCATGACTCCCCAGGGGAGGGAGATGTATGATAAGAGACCGGCCCTTGTGCTGCTCAGCATCATCAAGGCAGGAGCATGTCAGGGCATGCTGAGAAGCAGAACGTGACAACCCTGAAAAATGCAAGTTTGGGAAATATTGATGTATTCAAAATGAAGTTGCTATGTCAATTTTGGGGGAAAGGAAAGCTGCAGAAACAGTTCATTTATTGTTTGTGAGCAGTTTGTGGTATCAGGAAATACAAAGTAGATACAGTGATACCAAGAAGTGTTTGAGCATTATTAGATTAGATGTAAGAAACATAATGTTGTACTGAGCCATGTGACTGGGCGATGATTATATTCCTAAACCTACAAGACACAAATGAGTGATTTATAAAAGAAAGGGGAGAAAGGTGTCATGCAAAAGGGGAGAAAAGTGTCATGTTATCTGTTGGAATTGCTGCAACGTGATGAAAGTGATTTGCAGAAATACGCACAACTCACCAAGAAATACTGCGTGTGTCTCATCCCATCCGTAGGAGAAGAAAGCTGGCATGTGTAGAGGTTCTTGATGAAAGTACTGAGCACATCCTCCTCCTTCTCCTGCCTTGCCTGGTGGCATAGCAAAGCACTTTTAGCTTTCACTGAAATCAAGAGCTGGGGTCATTTAACATCTACTTGAAACATTCTGCATCTTGCAAAATAAGGTACTGTGAGGCTTTGGGGATTTTTTTTTTTTTGCTCCCATACTGTGCAGGTTACCTGCTAAGAGCAAGTACTAGAAAGCAGAGGCAGAGGTATTTTCTGGTATTCTCAGGAGAGGGTGAGCTCTAGCTCCAGCAATCTGTGTTTTCTTTTTATAACAGCACCTCTCGCTGTGGTGTCTTAGCACTTGCTAAGAGGTAATCTCAGAGGGTAAATACATGTCCGCTCCTCTGAGTTGCCTTGATTGGAATTTGTCCTTTAATTCCATGTTCTGGTGGGATTGCTTATGTAACAATTTTTTTTTCTTCCTTAAAATAAGGTTATAATTCCATGGTATGTAGAATTAGGCAAACATTTCATATCATAAAACTACAGCCTGTGGGTGTGATGGGCTTTGGGCCAGCATCTCTGAACAGACAAATGTTTTTTGTCATTTTGAGGAGTTAGGAAATCAGGCAGATCACACAGAGATGAGAAATAGTAAATGTGTTTAATTAAAAATTATTTTCTCAAGATGGTTTCAACAAAAATATTGAACATTGGAAATGTCGTAACACCTTCTTCAGCATTGCAAATGTAGGCCAGCAGGCTTGTTTTATAGGAGTAAGGGGGAGGAATAGAAACAAAAGTGGATAAAAAGCTTCCAAAAAATCCCAAATGTGTCTCTATTTCTTAGGGAAACAATCGGTTTAACAAACATGTTGATGGAGAGGGTAATACACTTTCTGTTCAGAAAAAGGACTTGGCAGGCACAGTTTGAATGGCTGCATGAGGGACATATGCATAGTGTCATTTTGGTGTCTTGTGCTAGGGCAGCTTTCCAAGGAGCAGTGGAAACCACCCATGAGCAACCTGGTGAGCTGCCCTCTCTGATTCTTCACAGAAGTGCTGGTAAGACCAACTGAAAAGGTTGATACAGGCAGGGTGTGTCCTCTTCCTGCCGATCTGGGCAGCATCTGTGGAGTCTGACTGGACACAGCTCACCATTTAAAGAGGGACACCCCACCAAACCCTGGCAGGGTAGCTCCTTCTAGTACCTCAATTCTATCTGTTTTCTCTTACCTTGTGCATGAAGGATGAAGTTAGCTTAAACCAGTCAATTCCACTTGCAGAAACACTGCTCTGGCCAGCTTTGGCCACTAGAAAAGTCAAATCTTTGGCTCAGGGTGGAGGGGCTCTGTGTCTTTATCTCCTCGGTGGCTCCAAGACCAGCTGTCCCATTCACCTGGGATGAGCTATGACTAAGGCTGATGGAGCAGTTGGCATAGGGAGCCAGCACCACGTCCCAGAAATAGCCAAGCCAAAGGGACACATGAGCAGGTTTTGAATGGTGTGAAGAAGGGCCAACACTGCCTTTCAAAGATGAGAGGGGTGATTAATTAGCTGCCTAGGAAGCATTGTTTTCCTTTGTAAAGTAGTCTCTGCTTTGGAGCTGGGAGACAAACTGCTCATGCTGCTTAATCACTCATTTGAGACACCAAGGTACAGGCTCACCACAGCCCTGGGAGGAGTTAGGGCTTGGGAGGGTAGTGCCAGGTTCCTCCAGTGTCATTCCAGCTCTGGGCAGGTTTGCTGTGGGGCCACAAGCTGGTCATTTCTGTCTTTCTATCTTCATTTGCCCACCTCAATGAATTAAAAGATGGGCTTTGTGGATTAGTTGCCTAATAAATTCTACTGTGCTTTGCATATGCAGCACATAATTTAAGCATCCCCATGGCAGTTCATTAAAAGCCCAGGAGTAGTTGTATAACAACAGGTAAGCATATACATTTTAGCAGCCCCAGTTTTGCAGATGCATCTGGTTGCAAACAGAATTTAATGTGACTTCAAATAAACCATGTGAAAACAAGATCTTCCATTTGTCTGGATTAGCATAAGCTCTTCCTCCCCTCATCTCATTTCCCGCATGTTTAAACTACAAATACAGCTGAATTTGAATGTAATCCTCACGTCTTTACCAACTCATCTTCACTGACAAAAGTGCATCATTAAGAAATAGTAGTGGGGGGGGCACTAGCCCCCTGTTTCTAAATGTGATAAAAGCAAATCCATCCAAAACTGTGTTAGTGAGTAAAATTTATCCCATAAGCACAATAAAATTGGTATCACAGAGCATATAGGCACAAAAAAAAAAAAAAAACTCAGATGTCTAGCTTCAGGATTACCACATTACCACAGGAAAGCATTTCTGTAAATTTGGGATGCCTTTCTCAGTTCATAAACACTTATTACAAGTAAACAGACCCAGTGCCTGGAGAAAATGTGCAGTTTAACCTATTATTGATTATTTTTACAATCTTCAGAAGCAGCCAGATTGTATTTCAGGGCAGAAATGGAGAAGGCGAACGTGCAGTGCATACCCTGGAGAGCTGCCAATTCTACTTGTGAGGTAAGGAGGGGTTGATCCAGGCCCGGTGGACCTGGGAGAGGCAGGTGGTCATAACCTGATATCCTGATCTGGGTAGAAGTGTGCAATCAGTGTACATTTGTTTTGGGGATGGGAGTTTTTGGGGTTGGTACAAGATGAGCTGCTGCAAGAGACATTTCTTTTAGACAAGGATGAGTGTCTGGGACCTGAAGGAACTCATCACCTGGAAGTTGTAGAGAGATCCTTGAAGACTGATCCAGCTGTAGTTTGCTTTGCCCTGGCAAAGTCTGAGACTGTGGGAACTACAGCCATGTACCACCAGCCAGACCTGAAAGTGGTACAAGTGACTTCAGTGTAGAAAACGAAAAATCACTTTTCAGGATGACTTCTTACCAGAAGGCAATTATAAGTGCTAAAATATTTTGAAAACCCCTCTTCTCCAATTTAGATACTCCTGTCTGTTATTGCCTGCCCTGCCTTGGAGAAGATAGTGACCACTGAAAGAGATGGTTACTGAAGGCACAGAAATGTGTAGCTTGATCATATCCCTGCCACAATAAATGCAGGGAGAAGTGAGACATCAGGGTTGGCCTGGTGCAGCTCTTGTCCTGCGGCAAGAGGACATGCACAGGGAAACCTGTGGCACATACTACACATCATCATGATGCCATGATGATTTTTTGCCTTTTCTTTTACACCCCTGTTATATACATTTTTATAGCTTTTGTATTCTTAGTGATTTTTAGCCTACATTCTTAGACTTATTTGTCAACTAGGAGACTAAACATTTTAGAAGCCTCATAGTTAGGGATCAGTGTGCCCCAGACCCCAAGGTCCTCTCCAGAACACATTTTGTAAACTAAGACAGAACCAGCCAGGGGAAGGTTCCTCGGGGAGGGGGGTTCACTCGAGCCTCTCATTGGGGAATCTTTGATAGATATGCTAATTAGTAAGACCTAGAATGTGATACCAGATCTATCGTGTGTGTGCATTGCCGTGTGCATTTCAGCGCATTCCACCTGGACGTGGTGCATCTAAGGATCCTTAAAATAAATACAGAGGTAAAATCCCTTTTTCCCTTCTAACTGTGTTTGATTCTTGATTTTAAGACCAGGAAAAGGCATCAGGTAGAGCCATCAGAGTGGCCATACTGAGACTATTTTTCAGTTTGACCCCGTATTAAGTCTCTGACCACAGTCACAGCGGACACACAAGCAAGAGTGCAAGAACAGGTTAGGTCTGTTATTCCCAGAATAATCCCTCAGCCTTTGAAAATTTGCAGCTCCCCATCCAGAAGGGTTATTCTGGTATTTAGAAGCTGTAGTGGATGCTTGTGGATTCACCCAGTTGTTTTTGGTCCAATGTGAATATTTTAGCCTGTCTCTGTGAAGAACTGTTTCCTTTTGCCAGTTCTGCCCTAGCCACTCTCTGGTGTCACTGCATCCTTGTGGGACATCAAACTCACGTGGGACAGCCAACAGTCACTCCCTACCCACCTTTCCTTCATGCTTGGTGGACCTAGAGCACATCAGTTCCTGGACATGTCCTTTCCTGGGCTGGAGAATTCTGGTCTCTGTGGCTGTTCCTGGTGTTGAAGCCATTCCACACCTCTGAATATCCTGCTTAAGCCATCTCTGAATCTTTTCCCATCCTCTTATTTTTGGGATGAGGACAGATGTGCCCTCTGTGGTGTGACAGTGCAGTTATGAAGTGCCAGCACTATCTCTGTTGCTGTGAGACCGGTCTTTTATCCAATACTAGTCACTCTTCTGAAGATGCCCATCACGTCTGCAGCTGAGAACCAGAGCACAGCTGGGCTCCAGCAGGGATTTTGGCTGGGGGGGACAGTTGTGCCACCCCTTCTCTTCCTGGTTCAGAGTTGATTGCAGGAGCAGATCCGTGCAAAACTGGGCAAGCTGGAGACAGGTAGAGAATTCAGAGAGGGAGGTGCTTGAAGGACAAACACATCTGAGATCACCAGCCTCTTCCTCACAAGTTTAATACTTGATGGCATAACAATAATCTTTTTCCCCCAGCAGGCCAGTACTGTGAAATGAATGTCATCCTTCTCGTGTTGCCCAGACTCACAACAATAAGCTTTGTTCTTACAGGCTGCCCAGCCTAATTGCCATGCCACGCTGGGAGCTTACAGCCAGTTTCATGGCTTTGCTGCACATCATCTCACCCAGCACTTTTCCAGCATTGTTACTTTCTAAACACCTCCGGCCCCATCAAACAGTTACACGTGTTTCTTCATTTCTTCTGGCTGTATTAGCTTGTGTTGTTCAGGTTGGATTTTATTACTGTATCCTCCAGATAAGGCTGCTGCCTCTATGATAGAGTCTTTGCCACCTACTATGAGATTAGCTGCAAATTTAATTTGAGAGCTATTCATCTCCTCTTGATACCTACCATTAACAGCAATAAAAGTAGAAATCACAACTGAGATTCCCAGAACCCTTCAGGTACCTGTCCTTATTTCAGTATACAGTTGTTGATTGTTCAGTTTTATCTATTTAGAGTCCTTCAAGTAGTGTTTGGTATACAGAGCAGCTTTCTGACATGCTATTAATCACCTTCTTTGAGATGACTGTAGAAAAGATATTGGGCCATGAGCCAGCAGTTTTGGGATCATGTTAACAGTTTGCTGTCGTATTTCAGTCACTTGCACTGTGCAAAATAACCCAAGATGTCACTCCCTCAGGGTATTAAGTAAAGATTGCAGCCCCTGTGATAAGGGAAGATCCTGACAAGCATTAATTTGAAGGAAGCAATTTGGTGGGAAATAAAGGGCAAGGGCATTGCCAAATGGCCTTTCCCTGCACAGGGATTGCATTTTTTGGGTGCATGAACTTTTTGGGAGGAACCCTGTTTCCCCAGCATTCTCTCATTGCTACGAATATCGGGGTGCGTTTGGGTGGTTTTCAACATCGAGAGCTTTCAGTTTATACAGATTTAGAAAATCCTTAATTAAACAACAGAAGGCATATTATCCTGTCTCCTTTCATCAGCTTGGTACCCATCAACTACAGCTGGCACAAACCAATTATCCCTGTGGCAACCACAGCTTTTGACAGCTCTTGACACAGACCGTTTTCAATTTGTAGGCACCCCATGCTATTTTTATGCTTCTGCAGATGATGGAAGGCTGCACTGTGCACCTCCTTCTCTTGGACTTGTGCTGCTGTGGCAGTCAGGAGGGGGCTTTGGGATTGCCCTTCACCAGCAGCAGCAGCAGCAGCCAATGCTGCCAGGGCAGTGGTCACAGTGCAGTGTAGAATTTGGCCATCCTCATGCTTGGGAAGCAGGGTGTTTCCATCGTGCTGAAGGTGATGCTCCAACTTTCTCACAGTGACTGTCATTCCCTGCAGCCCAGCACTGTCAGGGTCAGTGATAGTAGCCTGAGATAAGGCTGTATGATGGAACTGCCCTCCTGTGACACACATCCCACCGTGCAGGCTCTGGGATATTGTCTCAGACTGCCCACAAAGCGCTGTGATCACCCGTTGGCTGTGGAGCAGCATGTGAGGCAACAGCGACCTGTTGCAGTGTTGGAGAGGAAGGGGGAAAAAACAAACCAGGATGTCTTTCAAGTCACCAACGTCAATTCCTAGCTAATTAGAGGGCAAGAGTCTCTTTCTGGGCCAGTGACCAGACCAGCTCTGCTTCATGGCTGCTGTGCAGCTGACAACAAGCCATAGATGACTGGGAGCTCGGGCCTTGGGCTGGGTATCACCACCTCACTCAATGGCAAAGCAGGCCAGCAGTTCAGCAGTCACTTCCCGTGCAAAGATTGTCTCCTGGCTCACAGGGAGATTTAGCATTTTTCTTAGTTTGATCCATTTATCCTTTTCCAAGAGCCTGAGCCAAAAGCTATTGACTTAAATGGGCTCTGCGTTGGATTCCAATTTGTTGCAATGAGGCACATATGAAATCATCCCAAATATCCTCATTTATAAGAGTCTTACTTATGTTCCCTCTGTGCTTAGTTCCATGATCTAACAAAAATACGAAGCATGTAGTAGGAGATAGTTACTGCCTTAAGGACAAAAAAACTGTATTTTTCTTTGCAATATCTCCCCATGGATTTTTAGTCCAAATCTCTTCTCATGGAAATCAATGAGCATTTTAGAAGTGAGATCAAGGAGGATCCAGAGCAGAGTCCCCCAACACTTTTTGTTTACCTCAATGAGCTACAGCTGGGCTGCAAGTCTGGGTTAAGTTCACATACTTTTCTCTCTTCTTTTAACAGAACACTGTGTTGGCACATTTTCTGGATAAATCTTCAATATACAGACTTTTAAGGAATCAATATAGAAGATTGTCAAAGAGTCAAGAGTCGTGATTTCCCACACACACAGAGGATGGTTGGCTTGTTTTGGGGTTTTTTTGAAATGAAAAGCAGAATACCAAGTAAGAGTCTGACAAGTAGGAGAACAATTGTATTACCAGATGCAGAACATTCTTAAATTCCTGGCATTTGCCTTTAAAAGGAAATCTCTAAGAACTCGAAGTTGATATTTGATATGTTGCATTTGTGGGTATTTTCTAAAAAGAACTTTTAAGGAAATTTTTCCTCAAGTATCTCCACAAGTAATTAACTGGATTGACCTTTCAAAAGCTGTGTATTTAGTACAAAGATAGCACTTTGTAAAGTTCTATATTAAAGCTATGTATGGATTTTTGTGACGTTGGATGACACCATCAAATGTTTGGATACCTCTTTAATGCACTGGTAATTTAGGCTCTATAATTGTAGCCACTGGAGGGCTCCCTAATTTTTTAATTAATTTAGTAGGACATAACAGTATGAAAGAATGGAGGAAGAATAGAAAGCAGGGTGGTCCTAGTCACTACCATAATCTCCACAAGTACTAAATTTCATGTGAATTCCAGGTGTTCTTTGGCTCAATAACTCAACCAAAATACTGGGAGAAAATAATTTTAGTATTTTTGGTAGAATAAATAGTCCACTATGATTTGACCAACCTGCAAGACTGGCTGTAATTGTTTAGCTATATATGCATAAAAAATAAAGTTTCAGGACTTGGTAGCATTACACAATAAGGTAAATTCCTACCAAGTTTACTCTAATATATGAATAATTTACTTTAATATGTCGGTTTTTCATGTGGGTGGTTTAATTACCACTGCAGCTTCCCCATGGTCCCAGCCTGCCAGCTCACCTCTATACTGCCACTTGACTGATACCCCTTGCAGAGGCAGCTGCTCGGAGAAACTGCCTTGGGTTTCTTTTTAACGATTATCTACATAGACATTTCTATACTGGAGAGGGTTGCTCGTGGTAGATCAGGTGGCAGCAGAGAACAGAGTCTACTCCTGCATCGTGCTGTGGCTGTTGCACTCCAAGCAGTGATCTAACCATCTTCCAAGATCCTATATCTGGCTGGATAACCGTATCCATGCCTGCTCTTGTCAGAGATCTGGTGGTGGTCTTCTCGTCACAGCTCTCTGTGCTTGTGTCCCTTGTAGAAGGAGAGGCCGATAACCCTAAGCATGAAACATTTGCTGGTGAGTACAGGAGGACAGATCGTGGGCAGTCCTGTCCCACTGGTGACCACTTTGTCAGAGCTGGGCTTGAACAGTTTTTATAGATGGTGTTGCAGACCTCTCCATCCTACTGACCTGCCAGCTGCCATCCTGATCAGACACAGACCCAGGGATCTGGTATGGTTCAGATGATGCAGCTACACAGTGGCTGGTATGTACTGCAGAAAGCAGTGTGAATGGGTAAAAAGCTGAACTGTGTGACTCAGGCTTGCAAATCAAGGCACAGAGAATGCAAGCGCTCATCACTATGGATGCGTTTGGTGCACCCATAGGAAAGAGAAAAGAGTGGCACCAATTGTTCCCTCAACTCTTGTCTTTCATGCTGCCTTGTGCAAGGCAAAGGTACCCATACCTCAGCATGGTGAGCAGTGGTTGTAGACTTCTTAGCAGAAAAGCCTATTTGCTGCTAATAAAATATTAACCCCGATGAAGGGCTGGTAAAATATTTAAATATCCAACATTCCTCCACTCTTCAGCTTCCCAGCTGGCACAAATCACTGCCATGATTTGGAATCTGATCAAACATGTTTCATAGGTACAAAGAGGCTAATTTATAAAGAAGGATTAAACCCTCTGCAAGACCAGGCTGGTTGGAATTTCTCTTTCCCCTTTTCATGCTGTAAGGCTCAAACATTTTTCCACACAGTACTTTTCACTAACTTATCTTACAGCCTTTTGAGGCCACATATTTTAATTCAGAAACCTGAGGGCTGAAAATCCATATTTATCCACAAGGCAAGTACTGTTTTGCCCTTGGCCCTGTGAGCAACTTTGCAGTAACCCTTCAGCATACTTCGAGCTTGACCTGAAGAAGGGCTGACAAAGTTGCAGCAAGTCTTGGGACCAAAAGAGATGATGAGCAAAGGTGGAGAATCATGCCAAATGTAGTGCAGATACCTAGAGGTGGTGCAAATGAAGTTCTCTTGGGACACAAGCGAGCAGAAACAAGGGGAGCACAGGCCTCAGGTAATGGAGGTGCACATACCATGGTGATGAAGGCCACATTTCAGTTACAAGTGGTGTGGAACAGCATTGCTTTCTGTGTTTAAAGTGGGCTGCCTCGTCATTTCAAGGGTGCCCCTCAGCACTCTGAGAAATTGGACAGAGAGGGAAGTTCCTGTACTTATCCCATTGTGACTTTGCTGGTTGACCTCCCTCTCTTCTCTACTTCAAGCTGATAGAAGCCAACTTAGCTGGTACTGAAACACCAACATAACACAGAAACGCCTTAAACAAAAGCCATTGCTTCTTTGCCACAGGCAAGTCTGAGTCTTCTGTGGCATTTCAAAGAAAGATGCCCTCCAAAGTTTGCCTTGGAAACAGACCCAGTTGGCAGAAATAAATGATACCAAAGAAATGCTGTGGTCTGAAAGGTGGACTTTTCACCTCATCCAGAACCAGCTACCTACCCAGCTCACCCCAGTGCCCTGGGACAAGATCCATGCATTTCTTGTTCAACTCATCACTGTAGCAGAGCCACAAACACACACACACACACACACACACAGAGGTAAGCTTCTTCCAGACATATACGTTGATCATTTGTTAGGTAAATTAATTTAAACAACAACTTGGCTTTAGACCTATTGTGGAACTTTAAAATCATTAAGTGTTCAATTATTTCCTAGGAAAGCTTTGAATCGGTGCTGTTAGATTCAGCTCTCCAGCTGCTATCAGTGAGCTGCAGAATACGGCATTTGCATACTCCTGCCTTAGACACTGGCAGCTTTCCTGTCTATTATTTTATTGGGTCTAGGTGCAGATTGTGGCAGTGATGTAAAGGTTTGTCAAAGTGGTTTTTACTATTTGGTTTTAAATTTACATTACAAACGCCTCTTAAAGAAGATCCAGTTAATCTCAGCTTGGCCTGTTGCCTGGGAAATTTTCTGTGTGGTGTTTAATATTAAATATAGCTCTTGAAGATTTCTTTATTTTCTGAAGTGTTTATAATTATTTTGGTTTTCATCACAGTTTCAAATTGGTTATTTCATGAGTACACAGGTAAGAATGAGGCTCTTCCTATGCTTCGTGCAAAAATCACCATTATTTTGTTAATCACTGAAAAGATACTGCTAATACAATAGCCTGCAGAAGATGAGAAAGGGAGAACTGAAAGGTTTCTGTAAGAATGCCTAAAGAAATGGCAGAAACATGATACAGCTTTCAAACACAGACAAGGCTTCATTCTTTTTGTCTTGTTTGATAAAAAATGAACCACATAGTGAATACTGTAGCTTCATGTTACTCCTGTCAAATCTTTAGTAAGTGGGTGTCCAGGGAATTAGATCATAAGCAGAGGGAATATTCCTCTCATTTGAAAGGTTTCTTATTGTGTTTATTAATTTAACCCTTGATTTTAAGAAGGCAAAATATGCTATTTTCAAAGGGATTCAATGAAGTGAGATCTGGCTGACCCCTTTACAGGCTATTTTGAGAGACGCTTATCCTATGTATCAATGGAAATACCCAGAGAGAATACATGTAATATCATTATTCATAAAAGAGAGCTAAATCACTGAGCAGTTACACATCACTTAGGCTGAAAATATCTTCAATTAAGGTAGGAATGAAGTAATATCACATTTTATGCAAGTTCCCATCAATAAGCCTGACACATGTCAGCTCTCATTTAATAACATCTTTTACTTCTAATAATTCTCCTTTTTTTTCCAGGTTCAAAAAATGTCGAAGAAGGCTCAACTGTTCACAAAAATGAAATGTGGTTGTAGGAGGAATTAAGGTTTCATGTTTCAGGGCACAAAATAATCCCCTTCTGAGGAAGCTAAGGTGCATTTTCCTGTTTGGAAAGGAGCACCAGCATCACTGGGATGCCTCATCACTGGACTCAGGAAATGGGACAAGTGGGAGCAGAGGTTATAACCAGCTTGACAAGTTCTGTGATTCATTACACCTCCATTTCTGTCCCCAAAATATTTGGGAGGTCCTTTCTGCCTAAGCCAGTGCTAATTACCTCATGTAAGTAAACAGAAAGGGGCATGTAGTTCTGGCACACAAGTGTTTCCAGAGCATTAGGCTTTCTCAAATTAAGTGAACAAAATGCAGTTTCATCCTGAGTAGCAACTGGGAAGGGAGACAAGTGAAAAAAACAAGGTGTAGGAGATGGGTTAGGAGTGGGGAGTCATCCTGAGTGGTGGGCCTTGGGCAACCAGAACAGCATTTTCTGCCCAGGCAACACACTGCAGCTGATGAGCTGGAGAGACAAGGCTCTTTGCCCCCACTAAACATCCTAAATCCTGCTCTGCACAGATTGCAGGGATGCACTGCACATAATTCCACCCCTCAGCACCTGGATCCCAGTGTCTGCAGCATGGAGAGAAACCAGGCTGGGAAGGAAACCAAGAACACATAGAAACCATTCCCACAGGGAGCCTCACTTAATCCAACCCCACACAGACACGCTCAGTCAGGAAACAGAAGGGCTGCAGCTCCTGCCAGGCAGCTCTAACAGCAGTGTAATCAGAGGGAAAAAGCAAATCCATCCTGCAACAGCTCTTAAAAAGAAGCTGCCAGGCTGCAAGAGCAGCAATGTAGGCAGCAGCAGTTAGAAACATGAATTTCCATGTCAGAGTCTCATGCTTCTCTCCCTCCATTGTTTCCCTCAGTGAAAGGGTTGCAAATTGGGATTCAGCTCTTTAGGTGTGCAGTGCCATTTTGGGCACCTTCAGGTTGCAGAGGAGTTAGCACAGCACTGGAAGGTCCCTGGACCAGCCACTGGAGGCCAGGTGGGAGAGCACAGAACATCTCAAACAGCATCTCAGCCCCATGTTAGGCAACTAACTCAAGGTAAACTCAGAGAAATCCCGACAGATACATGGATCTAAAATGAAAGGGATGAAGGACAAAAATGCAACGAGTTATTGTCAACACTGCTCTAAATTTAGTTTCTATAAACACAGATACAAAAATATATTTGTATATATTTGTATAAAGAAATAGAGATAAAATGTATTTTTGTAGTGTACTATTATCCATTGTGAGACACTTTAAATCAATTGAATTGGAAATACAGCAAATTCTGCATAGCAAACACATTTGCTGAGATGTTTTGTGATGTACCTCACTTGTGCTGCCCTTCCAGCAGAGACCCAGCTTTTGTAAGCTGTGTGGCAGGAATGATTTTGTTGGTCTTTTTGGCCATTTTTATGTATTGGGATATGCCAGCCCTATGTACAGCCTGGCCTCCTTCATCTCACAGAAGACAGTGTTACGTTTTAGTCCCAGTGACAGTGCTGCCACATTTCTTACGATTTTAAGGTATGGGAAGAGTGGGAGTAGAACTTGAGCTTTTCTTGCTGTCTTGCTTAAAACTATTCATATTGATATACTTTTATCTGTAGCTTACTGGTATTTCATAACAGACCAGTTCTCCCCGTGCTCATTAAAGAGAAAATATGGAAGCAAGAGGAACCAAGGAAGCTGCAAATTAATGCTGATGAAATCTGAAGAGGACAGAGGGTATTCCTATAAGTCTTTCCCATCTCTCTCAAAATGTGCTCCAACAGAGAAATGACCTGATCCTCCAAACTGCAATCTAACAAGTGCAGGACTGCTTTCTGACTATAAACTACACAAAAAGCCCCAAGTGTAACTCTTGCTATACAGCCTTTGGGAATGTGATGATTTCTTAAGTAGACACTGTTTGCAACAAGTCACAAAGTCGAGGCAGAAGAGTATCTCACTGAATGATTTATGGGAATTTACTTTACATTTCATATGGCATAGCTGTAAATGAAACTAACCACAAATGTAAAGAAAGAGAAAGGTCTTTATCATGTTGAAATAAATTGCTCACACATGACTCGTGAGAAAATTATTAAGTACCAAGTCAACATTTCCCAGAAATTCTGGGCAGTGAAAAATTTGAATTTTCTTATCTCCTGGTTCCAATTTAGAAGGATTTTTCCCCTTGTCTAAAATGGCAGGATTGTCCTTGTAAAAGGCATTCAGGTTCCCAGCAAGCTCTGTTGTTGCATTGTTCACCTCCAGTTCCAGTCTCCCGAGCTAATCGAATATTATTGTGTGTATTAACTCTGCTCTCATTGCCATGAGCTAGTTGACTTCAGCTGTTCAGAAGCCACTTAGAAAGTGTGAGTTGTCTCTGGGCAAAGGCTGTGGCTTTCTTCTGTCACTCATTACACCACATCTTCACGGTGAGGAGAAGCATCAATTTCAGTGTTATCCTTCTTGAATAACATTAGAAAGCTTTATGGTCTGCAAACATGAACTCATCTCTATGCGGCCTCTGGATACAGCTGTAATGAATATACCTGTATTTATTGACCTGTAAGCTGGCTTTAAGATACACCCAGATAACCCCTCGCAGCTGTCCTCCATTGCTGTTCTGTTATATCCGCCTGGTTAGGAACAAATGATCCTGATTTCTCTGGAGCTTTGGGATCTGGTAAATGAAGTGTGAATGTGATTTTGTACTAAATGAGTCTATAAAAGTAGTGGTTTGATGCACGACATTTGTTTATACCTTAAGAACATCATAAACCTTTGCACAGATAGCACGGCCAAGGCCCACGGGGATCGAGGCCTGTGTGTTGTAACAGGAAACACTCAGGGAGCAAAGGCACAGAAACGGGGCTGCTGTAAGGCCAGTGGGGAATCCTTGGAGAGGAGCATGAGGGCACACATTGCATTCCAAATGCAGCAGAGCTGCTGCCGGCATTCCTGTGAGTGGACAGGCACAGGCAGAGGGTGCCTGCCCAGTGCCTCTGGACCTCGGCAGGCGGGGCACAGCAACAGCTGCCCCTCCCAGCAGTTTGCCAAGGACCGCTGGGCACTGTGTTCAGGTTCTCCAAATGCTGCTTGGAGTCCATGGCTGAACACTTGTGGGACAGTTCAGGCAAGCAGTAACACTGTAGAGCTGCAAACAAAATGAAAAGTATGTCATGGCATATGAAATTTCATGCCAAATGCAATCACAACTATGGCTGCAGTCCTGGTTCCTGTATGGATGGCCCCACTGTGTTGACTAAAGGTGTGGAGAGCCATCCAACTGGAATGGGGAATGCTGTGCTTACTATGGGATGGGGAGGCAGCCGTGCATCAGGAAACACTGAGGAGGAGCAAAAACCCACTGAGGAAAAGGGGATTGCAGGAACCCACGAGACATTTTTCACTTTTGTGAAGAGTCGGTGCCACATTCCACCACTTTGCACCGGCGAGTTTTTAAGCAACCTGGGCAGAGAAAAGTCTTCAATTCTGCCAGCAGCAGATAAAATAGAATGGGTAAAATGGCTTTCCTGGGGCTCACTTCCCGTCTCCTCCCACATTGCTGCCCTGGCAGGGATGAGGGACATCTCCTGAAAAAGCAACCAAGTGGTTAAAGGGTTTCAGCCTGGCCTTCTATAACAAAGAGACATGATGGTTGGCTGGGAGGTAATAACAGCTGCAGTTTTAATGTGGTGCTGCATAGATGAACAGGACACTAGAGAAGAACCCAGAAGATGCTGCATTTCTGCTTCTGCAGCAGTGCAGCACTTCTGCTTCTGCATTACTGGGCTGAGGTGAAGGCTCTTGCCTGGGGCATGTTAGAAGGCACTGGCGTTTCCCAGCAGAACCCTTAAGATGTGAGCTGGTACTTGCCCCTTCAGAGTAGCCTGAGCTCTTGGTATTTCAAAAAAAATACAGGAATGACAAGGTATCAGGTACAACCCTGAACAGAGGAAGGAGACACAGACATGAAAATCAGGTTCCCGAGGGAAGCTCCTGGTTGGAGATCAGTTGCACACCCCTCCTGGTTTCCTAACTGCAGCTGAAAGATCTAAGGTTTACTTCTGTGGAAAATACTGATGTCCTTCTTGGGAGCTCCCCATCCACAATGGATGTCTTGGCTCCAGCAAAAACTTTGGCAGCTCAGTGCCAAGGGAGTCAACTCCCGGGGGTACAGGTGGTGGTTTCTCTGATCTGGGGCTCAAACAGCGAAAAGCTAAAGAAATGGGGAACGTGTGACGCAGAGTTTAAAACTGCTGTGGTTCTGTGGGGCAAACATTATTTTTAATGTAGAGGGCATATTTTCATGGGCAGTGCGCATTCTAGAAGTTCCCATATGAGTTCCTTTACCACAAGTCATTACTTTGTTCTGGTGAAATGTATTCTACAAACACAGCATATGCAAAATCTGTAGTGAGAGAGGGCAATCCTGTAACTGGCTTTATGATAAAGGAAAGAAGTAATAGGAACACCAAAACACGTCTTTAAAAGTCTCATAAAGCAAACCAGATTGAAAATCGTTAGTGAAAATACCGATTCCAGTTTAACTCCATTGCACTGAGAAATTACCAATAAATGACGAAGAAGTGCTTGCTGCACACCAGAAAGCCAAGATAACAACAGATTTTGTCAGCTTTTCTCGCATTATCTATATACAATACTGCTCAGCTTCCGAATGGAAGCAAGGTTTGAGGCTGATTTTGCTTTGTTCCAAACAATAGCACCTCCCTTTGGTGTAGCATGATTGCTAGGTATTTTTTCCTGAATACACGCAGTCAATTCCTTCTGCCTTTACATTTAAAGGTGTTATGGATAAATACAAAGTCCCATAACATTTTATTGTAGAATCTGTGACTACATTTGAGTTCACGCATTCCCTGGATAACAGTGGAAAATATTTGTTTGAGGTTCAGTAGTAACCAACATTATTCACTCATTACCTGTTGGCAGATTTGTGTGCAGTGTACCATAGACGGCCTGTGTATTTTCTGAGAGGCTGTGTATTTATTTTAGCACACCTGTACACACTGTCAAGCACCCAGATTCAGCTGGAAATTTCTTTCACATCAATGAGTTTTTCTTTGTTTCCTTTTTTTATAATACTTCAGAAAAATCCACAAGAGCACAGCAGTATAAAATAGGCATACATAAGCAGATGTATCTAGTCAAGATTAGAAAGCAAGCTCCCAAAAGCATTCAGAAGGAAACAAAGAGACAAGGCTACCCTCGAATCAAATTGCAACTCCTTTCAGCAGTGTTATCAAATACTTTTCTGAAATGTGAATATTTTCCCCTTTTCCAGGACCAGTTAGAAATGTTTAGTTCTGCTCTGAAAATTGCCTGATATTACATCTAATTTTTCCAAATCTAATCTCTCCATCACAGATGTCACGTGTTTGCTTCAGGAAAAAAAAATAAAGAAATGCAAGCTGTGCATAGCAGAACTCTAATCTGAACTTGGAAAGGCTGCTCTTGTGTGTCTGTGTGTGTGCAGACCCGCATGTGTGCTCGTGTGTAGGGAAGGGGACGCGGCCAGGAAGGCAACCAGATAATCAAGCAGCTGGGGAAATAGGTCTAACTGTCCTTAGTCAGACCTTTGCCATTTCCCATCGCCCTCCCCACTGCTACCAAGCCCCTGGGGACTTGTCAGAGCAGTTCCCCCACATTGCTGGGAGCAAAGCTTATCTAGCCCAGACTGCCAGGAAAACTCGCCTCCAGGCTGGGGGAGTGTCGGGACCTGTGATGGGAAGCCCATAGTGAACCTCGTAACTCCGACCAAGGGTTCAAGCCAGGATGGAAACAGAAACTGGTTATGAAATCCAACACTGAATTTGGTGGTTAGTGTGAGTGCCATAACTTAACACCCATCAAAAACTGTTCCTTGGAAACTGAGTGCCTTTTCGGGGTGCTAATAACACCAAGATCGAGGGTTTGATCCCTGTACTGGCCATTCACTTAAGCACTGGAATCGATGATCCTTGTGAGTCCCTTCCAACTCAGACTATTCTGTGATTCTGTGATTCTGTGATTCTGTGATTCTGTGATTCTGTGACATGCACAGAAGCTGACTTCGAAGGACAGTGGTGCAGGAGATGGGCATGAAGCTGGGTGTGTTTTTGCTGGAAAGATCCTGTTCCTGAGGGTAGGTATGCAGTGACCCAGTGCCAGATGCCTGTAGCCACAGTCATCCTCAGGGAGCAAGGATCTGTCTGCCCCAATCAGAGGATGACTAGGCAGTGGCTCTTCTCAGAATGGGGTTAATCCTCTTTAAGCTTCTGAGCTTGGCCCAGAGCTTTCCTGATGGCTTCACTGGCACCATGTAAATTTCAGTCCACTGGGCTAAACAGGGGGGAAATGTAGTATCTCAAAGAGCCATATCACGCTGGAGCCCATTTCAAATATCCAGATCTCGGTACTGCCCTTGTTGCTTCCCTGGGTGCTGGGGAATGGGGGAGCAGAGAGCAGTGGCTGGTAGCTGCTCAGAGAGTTCGTGTGACCTGGTCTAACCTTCAGTACAGATGTCATCCATAGGTGGGCTGTGATGGATCATGTGTAGGGAAGGCACTTGAAGCAATCTTCATGTTAAATGAAGATTTTTTTTTCCCCTGTAATTACCAATTATCATAACAAAGAAACTGAAGAGGCTGATCAGATTTGTATTGAGAACAGTTTTGTTTCCACCTCTTTTCTCTTGTCTTGGGAATAAAACATGCAAAGTAACAGGGAAGAAACTTTCTTACAAATTGTTGAATAATAACTAAGCATTTCAGAGGTTACTTATATATATATGTATACATATATATACGTAGGAAAGCACAGAAAAGCATCAAGTTGACAGACATAATTTGTCTTACCTTATGACTAACAATCCCCCTGAAAAGTGACATACTGTGTATTTTTCCCTTCCTGTATTTTGCCATCATGATTTCTCTCACACTCAACCACCTGCCCCTGCAAGCCAAGTTAACAAGTCAAAATCTTGAGTTCCTCAAAGAATCCTAATTGCTGTGCCCCACGCCTTGGGGCAGACAGTGAGGCACATGCACTCTGTGGTGCTTTTGGGTTTTACCCCAATTCTTACATAAGCAGTAATGACAGAGCGCTGCAAATACAGATGAGGCAATACCTGCTTCCTCCTTTTGTTCTGCTTTATGTGTGATCAAAGCCATCCCACTTTCCACCTTGACTATTCTTAGGACCTGATACAGCACATGTTCTGTGGATCTGCTGCTTGCTGGACTCCAGTTCTGGTTCTCTGGAAGTGTTGCATCCCCTGCACTGGTGCACAGTCACTGGTGGGTTTTGGCAGCAGGGATGTGAACATCAACTTCCCTTGTGGTGCCCCCAGTGGGGCTCTCAGCAGGGTCAGGAACCTGGAGGATCTTGGCAGCTTTGGCCAAGCCAGGTGGAGTCTAGAAACATTGAACTGTGAAGTACTAACAGCCCTCCCCATCAAGATTTTTTAGAAAGAAGAAGGAAAACATATATCCAGAGAAACATGGGTGAACATTCATTTTTGGAAACTGCAGCCTTTTCTACTGGCTTCCCTTCTTCATCTCTCAGATATCTGAGCTGCATCAAGGATTTCTTTCCTTTCCCATCAGTGATTTTTCCATTTCATTTTGTGGGCAATTTTAGGCCCACAAACTAGTTTCCCTTTCTCCATCTAACATTCAATATAGCTTCAAAGCATTCAATTAAGTTTCTGTCCTTATCTTCTTCTCTACCTTGCCAGTTCACCATGTTTGCTCCAGGCTTTTCCAACTTCTCATGGATGTCCTGCTCTTCCCTTCCACTTCTTACATTGGCAGTTAAAATTAACTCCTGCCATGTGCCTTACCTTTTTTTTCCCTCTCCTCTCCTTCTGACTCTTGTAAATACACTTGCCTTAGGATGTATTCCTGTGACAGAAGCTGTCCCTCTTCTGTGACCCTCAGCATTGTTTCTCATGGGCTTCCTTTGATCAAAGTGTCTCCAGGGGAAATGGCTTCTCTTCACTGCTCTGTGAACTTTAGTCAGTAAAGCTCCCATCCACACCTGCTTAAAGAAACTTAAGTAATTTGTATATGGGCAGCAAGAGCACTGTAAATATCATCTTTTCCATAGAAATGTACACCGGTGAATGCAAAGTTGGAAGGTAGCTCTGGACTTGCATTTTTGGGAAACTGTGCATAAAGGGACACGTGATAAATACTTACAGCTCTGTAATGGATTCTGGCTACCATAGGATTTGCTTATTTTCCTGCACTATGTACCCTCTCTGAGGGGCTGTGAATGAAAGCTTGACTGGGTGTGGGTACATTTATACCAAACTCTGTCTTCTTGTTTGTCTGCAGATACTCATTCTCAGACAATTAACTTTTGTAAAATAAGTTACGAAATTTGAGAAAACACCAGTTTATTTGGCACAGAGGATTAAACCCAAAGAAATTAGGCATTTTTTTTACAATCTTTGTCAATTTAGGTGTTTTCTTTTGAAGATTCTTATTAAAGAGTAACCACATTTGAAATGTAGTCTAATTAAGAACAATTCATGGAAGAGAAGGGGAGAGAGAAAGCTTTGACACAGTTGGTGATTGTTAATACTGTTTCTACGAGCACATTCTAATTCTGCATCATTTGCCACAGCTGCAGAGCTGAAGTATCTGAGCCTTGACTTCTGTGTGAGAAGTAATCCTAACTTCTATTCTTGCATAGGTGGTGAACAGTCTATTTTAATTTATTTTGGTGCCTGACCAGCAGCCCCTCTGCATGGCTGAGTGGCTGTTCTTTATTCACTACATTCCCTTCAGCTGCATCCATTTTATATGTGAATAAATGCCTTCCTTCTGCTCCTGAGATTTGAGACCAAGAGCTGCAGAGATACTGTGAAACACTGGCTTCAAGGACTTTATCGGCTTTAGACAAAGAGGATTTTAGAGCTTACTCCAAAGCCTACATCTCTGTATTTCTGCCATTCTTTATTACTTTTACTATTCTTCCTGAGATACTTGCACTTTGACTGCTCAGACAGTTCTCCTATTTTTCACAGTTATTTTCCTCTCTTCTTTCTCATGTTTCTTATAACCTGTACCCACCAGCTATTATCCCCATTATCACCAAATCTCCTCTTTTAGATCATGGAGCCTTCTTTTGGGCACCACAATTAAAAACATAAATAGAAGGGAAAGTTTTGTATCTGTGGTGGTATGTTGAAGTCATCTTTTTGGGCATCCTACATCTTATTGGTGAATGCCACCTCAAGAGCACCATCACATTTATGCTGGTCTTACCTTTGTTTGTGTGCTAGAAAGCATCCTGTGTGGTGTTTGGTTGAAGTTACAAAACCACTCTAAAACAGAGCTCATAATACAGTAGGGTCACTCAATAACAGAGTATTGACACTGCTCCTGCTTGTCATTTTCCAATTCCATGCTAAGTCAGGCGCACTCATCAGGATACTATATATTTATTTTGGGAGATTTTCTGATTATTTCAGGCTGGGGTTTTTTTAGTAGATGATCTTTCTCTTGTAGGGACAAAATTTCAGTGTTTTCTAGGCTTTGATACTCATCTGAATTCAGCAGCAGCTCAGAGTTGGAAAAAATAAATCTCTCTAGAGGAGAAATATAGCAAAAAGAATTTCTCAGCCACCCCTTGTGTATAGCTTCTAAGCAAAATCAGAAAAAGCAATTGGAAAAAAATACTGTGGTCTACCCAAATATTTCTACTAGAATAGGCTGCTAAAATAGATGGCATTTTCATGCACAATATATGAAGTGATACTGATATGGAGTTATTTTGTCTTTCCCAAGAGAAAATATCAGTAAGGTGAAACAGAACTTTTCCATGAAAAGGTTCAATTAACTTGGTATATTGATCCAGAAGGCTTACTAAGCCCAGGATTGATTCCAGGAGGTGAAACTGACTGAGATTCACACCAACCAGTACTTAATGATTAAAGCATTCTCCGGAGATGCATGAGGCACAAACTGAAAATCTTACCTCTCCTTTTAGGCTGGTAATTATTTGGCTAAATATATAAAACATGGTAGTTCGATTTGGGAAGTAAAGATACATCTTCATAAACCTGTTTTTCCAAGAAGCTGCTTGAAGCAGAGTAAACTCAGGCAGACTTACTCCTGTGACCATCACATTCAGCTGATTTCTGTCCACAGACTGATTTCCAGGTTATTGTTTGTTCTCAGGTGGAGATGCTCGTACTCTCGTATCTATGTTCTCTTTTCTAAGCAGGGTGGTTTTCTTCTCACTCTGTTCAGAACGGAAAGTTTCAGACTCCCAATTTTTCAAGCAAAGCAAAGCTCCTCAGTTTCCTGGCCTGAGCCAAATTAGATCTGTGTGAATGGTTAAAGCCATTTAGGAATACCACATTCTGCTGATGTACCCCTGCACAAGCCTGGACCTATCAAACCTGAATAGCGTAACTATCTTTTATAAATGTGCTTGAAATAGGATTTCTATCTCTTCCATAATACTTCAGATATCTTACTTTTTGCTGCTCCTCATTACTCACAGCAATTTTGTGTACTGCTTTCCATTTATCCTCTGGCCAGGATGAAAGCTGCTGACAATGAGAATCAGGGCTCTGTAATCCTTTCCCATATTTGATGGTTCCACTACCACATGTGGCCCTGGGACATATGTCCAGAGAGAGCTCTTGTGGAAAGTGCACACTCACAGGGATGCCCAGGTGCTGGCAGCACATGTGAGAAAATGCATTTGAAAACAAAATGAGTAAATACATTAATGGGAAGAACCTGCAGTACTGGGGACAAACACCTTCCGAGGGCTAATAAGCCCTTCTCTAACGTGGCAGTGATGCATTTGGCTGATGTGCTCCTGCTTGTCTTTGCTAAGTCCTCTGAACTTATGAACTGAACCTTTGTTTTCAATGTTAGCATTACCAGACTTAAGTATGGCATGAGTTGCTGACATGTTCAGGCACTGATCTATTATTGAAGAATGTGCCGCTCCCTGAGCCTGATTGGTAGTCATCATGCATTTCAGAGGTAAATAGCACCTGTGGTGAACACTGAATCCAGCCAGCAGGAGCAAAGAGTGTTTGTTAAATCAGCATTTGTGTTGAGGTGGTTGCAGCAAAACCAGATAAATGAGTTCAGTTTTCCTATGTGGTGCTTCTCTCAAGATCCTTTCTTCAATATGCTTCTAAAGCCCTGAATTATTGTAATGACACATGTGATCTGTTGAATTTGAAAATTAATATTTAACTGCATTGACTTGTTGGTAGTTACATCAGAGACAGATCCTGGATCCCATTTTGACGATGGGAAATGAAAACAACAACCAAAAAAAGAATGGCTTAGATCTGTTTTATAAGACTGTCATCTGAAACTGTATTTGTGTTTGCATTTTTAGAATAGGGGGAAAAGCCTTGCTATACTGGAGTGGAAGTCTCCAGCCTCCATTTTAGAGATCTAGGACAAAAGATGCTAAAGCAAGAGCATGTCTAACTGCGCACTGTCTCTGAACATAAATCCTACCCCCTGTTGTAGCAAAAATCACAGTTCCATGCCTGACCGGATAGACCACTATCCGGTGGAAGTTTTCTGTGTGTATTAACATGGAAGTAAAGTCTAAGGAGATACATGTCATGCCTACTTGTACATGCGTAACTAGAGAAGTTAATTTCTACTTTCTAAACACTGTATTTAAAATAAGCAAACAGAACTATAGCATAACTTAATGAACAGCATATCAGAAGAACAGGATATCACAGTTCTCGTTAAAGTTCTCATTTGTCATAGCAGACTTAAGCACTTTCATCAAATAACTTCATCCTGCTGTGCCTCATAGTCTTCCCAAAAAAGTCAGGATAGGTAAATCTCTGATAGAATGTTTGAGGCAAATATTTGCTGTCAGTCTGTACATCACTTCATTATAAATACTATTTTTTTAAAAAATGAGCATTGAAAACATGTAAAAACTGTAATTTCCATCAAAAAACATAAAAAGTTGTTTCAGAAATATTCAAGACTCCTGTCGTGGTGGAGTTCTTGTGAGGATAGGGCTGGGAGTACTTTACAGGACCCAGATGTTGTGCAGTGCAGGAGAAGTTACAGAAGTTTCCATATTTCCTCGTGGCTTTGTTTTGAAGCTAAAGAGGATGCCTGTAATGGTAATTGAATGTCAGAGTAGGATGTGCTCAGGGATGAAGGCTATCCCAGGGCACTCAGAGATCAAATAGCCGTCACCCACAAGTACAGTCTGACATCTCCAGAGAGAGCCCACCCGTGGCCTAAAGATCAGCAGCTGAGCAAGCTGTCATTATGGAGAAGAAACAGTGCTTTTTTCATAGTGCTGCTGCCTTGTTACCCCCATGTTGCTGCCCCTGGGGCTCTGTGCATCCCTCTGGTCACCTAAAATCATGCAAAAGGGGTTCAGAATGATGTTGAGCATGTAAATGTGATGACTGGGCACAAACAGCTGGGGACAGGTCACAGTGAAGTAAGTTAAGGAATGGCAGAGAGAAGATAAAAGGGGAACAGGAAAGCTGTGCAAGGAAAGAGCTCAGGTGGTTGTTCCCTTAATTAGGACAGGAGCTCACTGCCACAAGAACTCAGTGAGTCATTCCTAAGATAATTGAGCTGTTGTAGGTGGCAGATTCTGGAAGAGATACAAAACCTGTTTCAGACCACAAGCCAATTTTGGATTACTGAGGGCCTGCACCTAGCATGGGTGCTGTTTACTTCAGGTTTACACAGTTTTAGCACACCAAAACCACACTCCCTCATCTCTGACAAGACCCTAAACAGGAAAGGTAGCTGGAGCAATCCAGCCAGATCACTATACAGCAAAAGCTTTAGGCAGTGAGGATAAAACTCATGTGAGTAACAGAATCAGCTTTTGTCTTCACTTGCAATGAAACCCGTGACTCATCTAGCCTCAAAAATTTATTTCCATGGTACTCTCAGTGTCATTTTTGACTGTGAAAGGTTCAAGTGAATCATTTATGAACATATTCTGGCAACTCAGCCAAGGGATATTCTTCCAAGCTTGGTTTCTTGATGAGACAAAAATGGAAAACGAAAACGTGCATCTGATCAAACTAGAGCTTTTTTCAAAATTTCACCTCAGCCCAGGAAAACTGAGTTCAAAAATCTCCTCTGGTCTAGGGCCAATGATTCAAACTTTAATGTCTCTGCCTATCAGAAAGGATAACATATAATTACCTACCTCACCAGGGCATTGCAAAAATTAGTTATTATTTGCATAGAGTGGTTGAATAATTTAAAAATCTTCATCCCAGCTCTTGTGAAAGATTATCTTTCTTAAGTAAAATAAAGTATTAGTAATTTCAAATCGGTAGTAGAGGAGAAGGCAGTTCTCCAGATCACAGCTTGAGTAATTTGCTGATGCCCAAAAGAAACTGGCAAGTACTAGGGAATAGATGGGATGTGGAGGACCAGATAGCTTGCTTCTGTAGCACACCTCCTCTTGTAGGACCTGGGACCACCTATTTGTCCTTCAGATGGAAGAGAGAAGCAGTAATTAAAGAAAACCTCAGGAATTTGCTTGGTTTTTTGTTTGTTTCCAGTTCAACTGCCCTGCACTTTTTTCACAGCTTTCTCTCATTTCTTGGTTAACCACACTTAATGGCACCCTGTTGCCCCCCCCAGAAGATCCATATCCTCTGCTCATCTCCCAGGATTTTGTGCTGCTTTCACCTCACACAGCAGAACTGCAATGACAGGGAAGCTGTAATTTGGTTTTGGTATTTGGATTGCGCTTATCAAAACAGTTCATTTGCATTCACAGTCTCACCCTTGATTACACCTGACATTTGAAGTCCATTATATTTGAAAATGTCTTGTCTGTCGTTTGCAAGATAGGAGAAACAAGGTGTGCTGTGTTCCCAAAAATTGAACAACAAAAATCTCTTCTGTCCACATGCTTCTTCAATTCAGCATTAGTTCTTGTTTCCATCCACTGTAATGGTGGTGGCACACCAGCACTGAGCAGAGATGTGCAGAAGAGACCTGCTCCAAGTGGTTTTTAAGTGCGATGCTGCAGTGCCAGCAGCTGTGGTCGGGACCCCACGCTGCATGCACCACACTCACAGGCCAAGGACACTGGGCTTGCAATGGGCTTTGTAGGCTAGGGACTTTCCAGTTAGAGTGTATCCTGGCTATCAAGTGTCAAGAAAGCCTGACTAGATTTCTTTTCTGGATTGTCTGATTCAAAAGGAAGTACTCAGAATCCAAATTGTTATACAGTTCTACTATGAATTATTTAAAATTCTGGTATCCAGATTTCCTCCATCCTTAAGACAGATAGCCCTTCATTCACACAGGGTGTCACCATGTTTTTTTAGCCAGGCAAGATATATTGCACAAGGTTGCAGATATGGTGCCTTGAATAGGTTTGCAATAAGAAAGAACTGTAACAATCTCAGTGTAGAAAGCTTTTACAGTTATATTTTATTGCCTGAGTGTTCATAAGCTACCTAAACACCCTTAAATCCCTTCATAAAGGGTGGAGGAAGGAAGGAGATCAGGATGGGATTACCATGAAGACAGGGTGTTCAGGAATCTCCCTCAGGTCTGGGAACATTGGTTTGATCTCCTAGGCTTGTGCTGTCTACTCCAGTATGACCTCTTGTGATTTCACCTTCAGAGTCACTTGGGTCTGTAAAAGAGAAAAACCAGTAAATACAGGCATCTCATTTTTCCTTCCCAGGGAAGACTCACAGATATGGTTGGGGTTGATCATTCATGCATTTGTTTGTATCAAAACAACTTTCTGGATAGGAGTTTCCTGACTGAGATAGGAGTGTATCATCCCATACCACGGCATAGTGAAGTATTCCTATAGGAGCATAAGGTTTACCCGGTACTTTGCTCCTCAGTCCAGGATTACTGTAAGAAATGAGAAGATAGATAAAATAGAGAAGCAAAAAGGGACATAGAGAGGAGATGAAAATGAGCTGTATGCTAACCCCACTAACCACCGAGGAATATTCTTTCCTAATTGCATTAAGTATTAGTTCTATTATCTCATTGCTTCTCCCCCTCTCTATCCCCTTAGCTTTGTTTGGGGTTGGGATTAATTAGCATAAAATGTTAGAGCATATGAATTGCAGCAAACTTCTGCTTTATTCCACAGCTGGGGTGGCCAAGACACTTAAAAGCAAATTCTCATTGATGTTTCTGGGAAGAGATTCAGAAAGGATTTTAACCTACATAGTTATGATGTGTAACAGGAACTAAAGGAAAAGGGATTACATTAAAAGAAAAAGATATCCTTCTCAATCTTTCAACAGTTCATTTCAGTTATTTATATAATGAAAAACAATAGTTCCAGCAGAGAGGGCAATGTACTATGAATTTTCCACTTCTGCGTATCTACCCCCTGTGGTAAAGTTCATACCAATGACAAAGAAGCTACTCGAAAAGAACAACTTTTGGTTTTTTTGTTTTGCATTCAAAATAGCATTTATAAATAAAATCTCTCTGAACCTTATTAAGAAATTCAAGCAAATATTTTTGCTTCATTTTCTCACTTATATCAGCCCACAGGCATAAATTAGAAGCAAATACCTTATGCATGTAAATGTCCATGGGCATCTGCATTCACACAAGAGCCCTAGGCCTGCAGGAATATTACCAGAGGACGATACAGTTGTGAAAATATCTGTAAGAGTGCCTTTTGAAAAGCCACAGTCCCTGAATGTGTTCTCACTCATAAGTATTTGAAACTAGATTTCAAGACTGGAAGAGCTTTTCTTGTGAAACTGGGTTGGTTACACAGAGATATGTGTGGCTGGTTGAAAAGGACATGGGAGCTCCAAATGTACCATTCCATAAATGATCCCCTTATTCTCTTCCTATTCTGACAGAGGATGCTTCTTTTTTTCTTTTTCCCAAAGCTATTTCCTTCCCCTTCCTTCTACCTATGAGTGAAACGTGCACTCATTAAGAGCCATGAGATCTACATTTCTTCATTAAAAGTGTATTAAAAAACACAAACCGGAATTAGAGCTGCATAATGCAGTCCCCATCACATGATAAAGTACCACCAACAAGAAGTATTGCTATCAACACTGTCTTATATTCATTAAGCAAACACTGCTTGAGATGGTGCTCAGATTTTCTTCATTTTTCTATTACATGATCCATCGGACTTTATTTTCTTCTGATTATGGAAAGAACTGAACATTACACCTATAAGTTCTAGTTGCTTGCTCCATCATTTTCTTTTAATAGGTTTCAACAGCAAAGAGAAAATTAAACCAGGGAAATCTTGTAACAGAAAATGAAGAATACCTGATTATGTGCATTCAGCAATTACTAGCTGGGGGGGCGGTAGGGTAACTCTTTTTAAGCTATGCCTACAGGGCACTTCCACTGCTTTGCTACATAGGCACACAGCTTGCCACTCACTCATATTTTGTGAAGACATTTCACATAAAATTCCGACTCCTTGCAAGACGGTGCTTTGATACACACTTTTCCAAAGTGGAACAAGGACTATGTTTGCAGTTTATCCAACGGGACTGGGTTTGCAGTTTATCCAGCAAATGAAAATGGACTTAGGCTTCAGCAAAATTCCAGCAAGAGCCAAAAGGATATCTCTCACAGCCTGACTGTCACTGCCTTGAAGGTGCCTAGGTCCACTGTGTCTGACTGAAAACCTGCACATGCACTGGGCATCGTCCCATGCAATAAGGTGCTCCTCTCCCAGCTGGGCTAAGTGATCCTGCTCTTTGTTTCTGCTAAAACCTAGTGCATTTCAAGAGATGAGGGTGCTTCTGTCCATGGAAAGGGGTGAGCTGCATCCAGTAATCATTGCCTAAGCCTGCTGGACTGACAGGACAGGGCACAGAACAAAATCCAGCAGCTGACATTAGGAACAGTGTTGGCAGCTGTTGCACTCTCCGTTTCCATGTCCCTAGACCCTTCCAAGGTGCAGTGTTTTCTCAGCAGTGGAACAACTGATCTCATGGATTCAGTTTCCAACAAGAGCATCTTGATCAGCAGGCTGCATCTCCCTGTGGAAGCTGTGCCACCTTGTTGGAAAAGAGTTTAATCAGAACAGGGAGGATGCAAATGCTGGTATTGTGTGTCAATAGGGCATTCAGCTGAGAAGGCGCCTTTGATTCCTGAAGACTCTCAAGACTGCCACTGGATTTTATGCAGTAGCTGCAAAAATAAACAAACATACCAAACCAAACAAAACCCTACCTGCTCCACTCTGGGTTATTCTTTAACAAGGCATGGATATAAGGTGCCTTCTTCCCCCATGATAATGTTCTAGATGGCAGATGGAGCTTCTGCCCTGTAGCCCTTGATAAATGCCTAAGGCATTGCCTGACTCAAGCGATGCAGCAGGATGCAAATTTGGCTGGTTGCAGGTGACTTGCAGCTCCCCAGTCACGCTAGTATAGATGCTAGGAACTCAACAGAATAGGAGGAATAGGCATGTAATCTCTCCTCGGAGGCAGAGAGGTTCTCATATATTAGGTGCTGCAAAGGTCACATTTAGCTTTTGGTCCTGTTGCTGCCAGTCTCTGGGGCCTCTCTGGCAGCTCAGTACTTCTTTAAAAGTGAAATTTAAGTTCTCTGCAAGCAAATGGCAGCAACATAAAGAAACCTGACTCTAAAGGAGAGTCAGGCGTATGTAGAAGATATATGTGCAAAGCTCTGCAGGTTATGAAAGGATTCTTTGTTTCCACCACAGCAGCTGGAGATGGAGCTACCACCATTCTGCTGATTCCAGGGCAAAGACAGCCTGGTTAAGCTGAGCTGCCCTCAGTCCTCTTCCCTGATGGAACTATCGTGCTGCAAGAAATTGATGTGTTCTGTGAAGGAGAAAATAATTCAGCTAGAGATTTGCCTATCTTCATAATAGCAATTGCATGTTGATTTTTACCTCTAAAATTGTCTGTGTTTTAAGATCTACCCAGAATCATTAAATGAACACCATTTGGGCCTGTAGCTGGAAGGAACAGGGTCCTACCTGCTTCATGCATAAGGAGCACTTGGCTGTTGCTGGAAAATGTTTCACACAAGAGAAGGACTCAATATCAAAGTAACAAAGCTGAAGGTAATCCTTAGCTCAGAAAAATGTGCCATAAACTAACTCCACTCAGCTCTTCTCTTCAGAAGACAGAAAAGAGGAGCTTGTGTTAAAGTGTCTTGCTACAATACGTATCAGATTGCTAATCTCACTTTGGAGCTGAATGCAGAAGCTTCATTTCAGTGCTGCTGACTAAGAGATGGAAAGAACAGCTCCACAGCTAAGCAGCTGCACGCTGAGAATGTTTGTGACCACCCCACTGGTGTAAGGGACTGAAGCCCCATGAGACTTTGCACATCAAGATCAAGGGGGCACAGTGCATGTTTTGTGAGTATTCCCACCTGTTCTCAGATACTGCAAGAACTCCTTCTGTCAGGCACATCTCCAGGGGTTGTTCAAGGACCATCTATGAAGACAGTATCCTAACAGACCTGCCATGCTTTGCAATTTGGGAGAGTTTGCTCCTTTGTTTTCCCAAGTAGGTAATTATTAATACATGCTAGAAAAAGAAACAGTCAGTTCAGAGCATACATGCACCCTTTCCTCTGCCACTTGTACTCATGAATGCACAAACTACTGTTTCTTTTAATCTCACATGACCACAAGCTGTTTCCCAAATGCTGGCTTTAAAATCAGCTTTTGGTTTTGGAGAAATAGAGGACAAGTAGCACAGCCAGATTTGCTGTGAGTGTTGTGACTACCTAGAGCACCTAGTGGTGAAGAAACCAAGACTTCAGCACAGTTCCCTCTCTTCTTTCTCCCCAGTCTGTTGCAGCTGTAGCTGTATCCTGCCTACTGCTCTGTTGCTATGCCAGCTTCAGTCAGAGGTTATCTGTATGGTAATACACAGCTGGTTACAGGCAGCAGCGCTACTTTCACAGCATAATACAGAATAAATTAACAAAATGAACATTAGTTGCTGGAGGACAGCAGGGTACTTAGAGGAGCAGCACAGCACTTGCCACTCAACAAGATAACCTGTGCCACGTCTGTTTGCTTTCCCTGGGCATGGGCTTGCTGTCCAGAGTTCATTGGCAAAGCCAGCACATCCACATAGCGTGCAAGGAGACTATGTGTGTGTGTCCGTGGGCGGTTTGGTTCCCAACCCAGTTACAATACCTTGGGATGTTCTTCTCATACCGTGACCCCCAGCGTGGTCACTCCTGATGATCTCTGTGTGTCTCAGGCCAGTGCCTATGTTGTACAGCACATGAGAATTAAGGTCCTGCCGTCTTGTCATTGTGATTTATTGCTGTATTGGCATCTATGCTGGTACCTCCATTGTACATTACTGTCCCACTGACAGAGGCAATGCCTTTCCCAGAGCTCCAGCGGTTCAAAACCCCAAACCAGTGCTGATTTCAGCTTGTTCACATATTTTTAGCAAAAAAGTGCAGTGGATGAGGAGCAGAGGCACTCACTGTTCTGCTGCCTTAGCTGGCATGCAGTAACTCCTGGGAGGTGGCTGGGAATCATTCCACCTTAAATTGCCCTCCAACATGAATCATAGTGCTGGGGAATAATAGAATTGTTGAGTTTGGGAAAGATCTCTAAGGTCATCAAGTCCAGCCATTGACCCAGTTCTGCCAAGTCCATGTCACTAATCCATGTCCCTCAGTGCCACATCTACATGTCTTTTAAACACCCCCAGGGATTGTGATTCAACCTCTACCTTGGGCAGCCTGTGCCAATGCTTGACAACCCCTTCTTTGAAGGATTTTTCCCTAATATTTAATCTAAACCTCCTCTGCCACAACTTGAGGCCACTTCCTTTCATCCTTTCACTTGAGATATGGGAGAAGAGACTGACCCCCACCCGGCCACAACCTTCTTTCAGGTAGTTATAGAGCAAAAACATCCCCCTGATCTTCCCCTTCTCCAGGCTGAACAACCCCAGCTCCCTCAGCCACCCCTCATCAGACTTGTGCTCCAGACCCTTCAGTACCTTTGTTGCTCTGGACACACTCCAGCACCTCAAGGGAGAGGCACAAAACTGAACACAGGATTTGAGTGCTGAGTACATGGAAAGGATCACTTCCCTGGTCCTGCTGGCCACACTACTTCTGATACAGGCCAGGATGCTGCTGGCCATGAAAACAGCAGGTGCTCAGGAAATCAGATTAGGTTGGGTTTTTTTTAATTGACAAAGTTACATATTAATAAAAAGAGCAGAAGCATCAAGTGCCTGATTTTTGACCCCACAGCTTTCAGTGTGACCCACAGACACGCACTGACTCAGGCCAAACAGGTGGCAGGATGTTCTCTCTTACAAACTCTGTAAGACCAGCAGATTCTGAGTAATTGCTGCTGTACATGTTTTGTTTCTCTGTGCCCCACTGTTCTTTCTCTTTTGCTTCTGCATGTCTGTTTGCATTCATTCATCCTGAATCTTTTCTGCATCCTTATAGATGCTGGTGCCCAGTACAGCATAATACAGCTTGATTGGCTCACAATCAACACTTCATAATAAAAATCACGTACTATTGTCTGATATAAGTCAAACATAGTGGAGAATAATTTAGGTTTTTTTCTCTCTCTCATATCAAGAAATTTGAAGACACTTTGGTAATTTTGCCATAATGCTGTGTGTCACTTTGGACACCTTCAGAGGCCACTGAGTTGCAAATAGCTATCAATTTGTGAGACTTGAGCAAGCTTTATGTAGCAGTTTGCATGTAGCATTACTGTAATAAGCACCAATTTTGCCTATAAACAGGTACCACTTCCCATTCTTTAGGGATTTCTTTGGTAGGAGGAATTATATTAAAAATAGACACTTTTAGTTTTGCAATTATCTCAGAAATCATGTTTAAAATACAGTTTTAAGGGTAACTCTTTACTGACAATGGATTTTGAATCAAATGTTCTCCTCTGTTCTGTGCAGACTGTTTTTAAGCAGTGTGGTATGGTATTGCTCTATGAGGTCAGCTGAAATTTTGGAATTAAAGTCCTTCACTGTGTAACTTTCCAAATCTTACTCTCCATTTCCTTGTCCTTCCTACTCTGCAGGCTGCCTTTTTTGAGAGGTTTTTATCTTCAACAATCAGATGATACACTTCAGTGCCACAAGGCCTCAACGCCATAAAATTCAGACATAGTCTTGATGGTGTGAAGACGTGTCAGTCTCTTTTCTTAAAAAAAAAAGTTAAACTTTACACTAAACAAAACATACTTACCTTGGAAATTTGTACTCCAATAAGAGAAACAAACTTCTGCCTCCCTCGAGAGGGCTGTATTAGTTAAAAGCTGCCATTTCCTAGGCAGGCAGAAGAGTAACTTACCCACATTGCACAAAGACTACATCTCACTGTGAGATGCTCTGTCTACAACACTTTTGCATAGGATATCAGTGGACCTTTATCCACCAGTTCCCTCTTGAGTGGCACTCCTGTGGCTTCTAGGAAAGGTATTGAGCTGACATCAGGCTTTAAATAGTCTAGCTCCAGCTGGCAACAAAGAACCAGGCATCTGCTGTCTCACTCCCCCCCCCCCCCCCCCCCCCCCCCCCCCCCGCGCGCGCG
>VXAD01004646.1:1898036-1939320 GCA_013399195.1 Dicrurus megarhynchus | reverse complement strand
CCCCCCCCCCCGCCCCTTTCCCCGGTAGGATGGCAAAAAGAATTTGAAAAAAAAAAGGATAAAACCTGTGAGTTGAGATAAGGACCAGTTTAGTACATGAAAAAAACCATCATCCTCATCATCATCATCATCATCATGTAATGAAAAGGGAGGTAACAAAAAGAGGAATAAAACCCAAGAAAGACAAGTGATTCACGATACAGTTGCTCACCACCTGCTGACCAGTGCCAGATCCTGTCCCCCAGCAGTGATCAACCCCTCCCAGCAACTCCCCCCAGTTTATATACTGGGCATGATGTTTTATGGTATAGAGTATCCCTTTGGACTGTTCAGGTCAGCTGTCCTGGACATGCTGCCTCCCAGCTTCTTGTGCACCTCCTCACTGGCAGACCATGGAACACTGGAAGTCCTTCATTTGGGGTAAGTACTGCTGAGCAACAACCAAAACATCAGCATGCTACCGACATTATTCTCGTGCTAAACCCAAAACACAGCTCTGTACCAGCTACTAGGAAGAAAATTAACTCTATCTCATCTGAGACCAGGACACCTGGCTAAGTGTAATGCAGTAAGGTGAAATAAGAAGGAAATTTTTCTTCTGGACATTTAGTCAGCAAAAGCGAGACTTCAAGAGGAAAAAGCCAGACACCAGTCATTATGGCTTAGCATTAATCAAAGAGCAAAGTAAAACTGGAGAGTTAGCCAAGAAGTGAAGTCATGCTGAACAGCACAAAGTCACCTTCCAGATGAAAGCCTTATGTGACACCATTGCTCGCATGTCCCATCCAGGTGGTGTGGTTCTCCACTTCAGCATCCTATCAGATGTGCCTTTTCTCTAGTCCTGTGCAGGTTAGGCATTAAAAGCCTCTTACATACCATGAACAGGACTAAGCTGGTCCACAAGCACTAACATGAGAATTAATAACAGAGATTTTTTAGAGAAAATTTCCAAAATTTTTGTCTTGCTTTTGGAAATGGCTAACCTGTGTCAGCTAAGATTGGGTCCCTCCTTTCTTCAAACAAGAAAATACAAACAAGGGACTCTGAGGCATCCCTGCAGCATGAAAAACATCTCATCCTCATATTTACTGTCAGACAAGGCCAAAATAATTCTTTGTATCAACACTAATGAGGACCCAACTGGTAGGATGAGCCTTTTTTGACAAATGCAAAATTAAAAGTCTATTGAGCAAGAAAGGCCTATAAACTTGTTTCCCCTGCAATCAGGGTGAACATGCAATGTAAAAGTGTCTTGTACCCCATTTTTTCTCTGTTTCTGCTGTGCTTAGGCCAATTTGTGGTTTGGGTTGGGAGCAGTGTAGTCCCAGTGTTAGAGGCACACTAGCTAAAACTGTCCCTGTAACTCAGGTAATCCTTCTGCCTCTGCTGTTCATCTCCCTTGATGATTTTTGGCTTTGTCTGGTGGCTGAGCAGAAAGGGCCTCACTGAATTAACTCATCACTTCTGATAGTCTCTGCAGCACCAGGCAGGATCATGCTAGATCAGACACTCACTAAGAGAGTCAGCCCAGTGCCACCTTTAACTTCAGAGCCACCCTGGATCATCACCAAGGACCAAAATCAGGAGAAATCCAGGATTTATTCCCTATTACAATTAGTTAAGTTACTAAACCAAATGACATGCACTTGGAGTTGTGCAAAGCCTTTGACGCTGGTGACACTGGCACAGGTTGCCCAGAGAAATTGCGGATATCCCATCCCTGGAAGTGTTCAAGGCCAAGTGGGTGAGGTTTTGAGCAACCTGCTCTAGTGGGTGGCATACATGCTTATGGCACAGGGCTGGAACTAGAACATCTTTGAGGTTCTTCCAACCCAATCCATTCTATGATTCTGCAGACCTTTCTGACAACCTCACAGCATAACAAGCAAGAAATCTTTCAGGAAAAGGAGACCCCTTCAGTAGTTTTCTTGCTCAGTGCTCACCAGCTGTTAGAGGCAAAGAAATCTGTATCTCTGTAGCTTCAGGCCACGTGGGTTGGCTCAGCAGTCAGTTTTCCAAGCCACATTTAAAAGGATTACTAACTAACTACTCTTTCCTATTATCTGCCACTAGCCATTAATTTTGGGGTAGAGATTGTACATTGGAGTATTTAGGAGAATGCTAATGATGTAATGGTAGGGGAGGGGAACCTTTTGATGCCACAGTAACTGAAGGGAGAGAAATGAAGCCAAAATATTGCAAACCAATAATAAATCTAACAAACCAATACAATCAAGTGGAGCAAAAATCACTTTAAGTGGCTTTGTATTTGCATTCACCATCAAGGTCTCATTTATGCAATTATTGTAATATTGATCCTTTTGCAAAGGAAAAAATGTAGTGATTAATTTTTTTAAAATATAAGAATAGTAAAAAAAAAATGTTCTTGTAAACAGGCATGGGCTGGAAGATTTCAAAAACATTTCATTATTCTGAAGCCTGGAGCTCAATTATTTACCAGCAGTGGTTCAAATTCTAAATCTCACTCTTCTCATCCAAATTACTTATGAGAAGGACTTGGTTTACAGTAAATTCCTTTCCCTTGGAGCTGTTTCCTGCATTATATAGACATTTGCAGATATGAGAAGTGGGCAAGATTTCTGGAAGCATTGGGTTCCTAAAGAAAATGGTTATGTATCTAGGAGGGTTTTCTGAAATACCTAAATAGCTTGTAATCTATTTCTGTGGGTTTCAGCTCATTGTGATAGCTCTGCAGGTATGTATTTGAATCCCAAATGTCTTAGAAAATATACAAAAGATACTGCAACCGCCTCTCTCAGTTTGTGTTACTGAGCGTTTAATAATTTATCTGCATTTCGGAAATCCTTTGCATACATTTTAAGTAAATATATTTCCGTAAAACACTCTCCAGGGATAAGTGCATTTCTGAGAAACTGTAAGAGAACCTGGGCAGATTTATCTCAAGTATACTGTTGCCTTTTCTTGAGGGAAAATGGTACCAGTTTTGGTTTCAAGCTGAGTGCATCTCCTGAGATACAGGGAGTTTGTGTCCAACCAGTATGTAGTGCTTGCCATTGATTCCACAAAGTCAGCATCTATTTTACAGTTTTAACATAGGTAAACTAAGCCTAGATCGAACATTTATGCTATTCCAGCAAGTTGTGATGCAAGTCAGTCTGTCAGTCATGCCCCCACACAGATCTATTTTTCCGTTTGATTGCCAGATACAAGCAATTTGAAAACAAATGCTCCTAAAATGGTTTGATTGCTCTTCTTGTAAGTAATCAATTACTCCTTAATTGCTTAACAAATATATGATTTTATGATGTCTCTTGTACTGTCTCCCTTTCTGCTTTGTCCATGTGCTCAAAATATATACCTGCCCTATAAAACCTCCTCCTCCTTGCAAGCAGTACAAAATTATTCTCAGCCAGCAGCTGAGATTGCTTCCAGCACGGAGTAATCTAGTCCAGCAGTGGCCTTGAATAGCCAACTCTGATCAGGGCAGGCCTAGCAATCCCTCTGAGCATGGGAATTGCTGAATTTCAAATGGGGCTGGGGTGAACTCTCTTCATATCAACCTGCTCAGGAGCGCCTGACAGTAACAGGGACTGCAGTGCTGTGGGGGCAATCAAATACTGGGTACTTTGGTTAGGCATGAGCAGAACATACTTGATGAAAGGCAGTTGGTGAATTAGTCATGAACCAGCTTGTTACCACTAATGGAAAGATAAAAACTGAATTTCATGTTGTTAGGATGTGACCTCCCATGGAAAAAAGGTCATACCTCAATGGACCACTTCTGCTAAGTGTCTGGGAATAACCTTGTATAGCTCTGGAGATTGCCATTTCTGTGTCAGTTTAATCTGATCTAGGACTGTATTGCTGCTGAAAATGATGTCCTATTCCCTCTTCCGACTTGTGGTTTCAGATCCCTCTGCCTGACTCGTAGCAATGCAAGTAAAAGGGCAGGAAAACACAAGGCAGGTGGAGGGATTCCTTCTGACAGGGGCTTGCTTGATGCAGAGCAATAGCCAGGCTGCCAGCTGAGAGGACAGCCCCTGCTGTCTGGTCAAACACACAGAGAAGAATCATACTGAAAGCTTTCAAACTAATAGCACAAAGTAGGTGATGCACTGCAGGAGTAGCACAAATCTCCTTTCTGCAGTGAGCACTCCTGCATTGTCTAGAGGATGCTGGAAAGGCAGAAGTTGTCACGGCAGAGCAACAGAAGTGCAACAGCAACACGTAAGCACTGAACTCAACCTTCAATACATGGGAATTGGTGAAGCTTGATGTCTCAAAATCAGCTATCTTGTTGGGATTTTGCCTTTGAAATTTTCAACGTGGGAAAGAACAATAGGTGAAGTCCCAGCTACACTTAGGAAATGTGATGTTAAATTATTGTACTTGAAGGAAATTAAGCCATCTTCTTCCCAAGTGCTGATCCACGAGCCCATTCAATTTCTGCCCTTGTACTGCACAACTTCAGACCAGAGCCATATCTTCCCAATTCCTCAGTGCGCTGCTTTCTGTCTTCCTTGTGTTTCATCTCTGCCTAGCATTCATACCCCAGGATGAAGGAACTGTGGGAGGGAGTTTAGTCCTGGCAAAGGGTCACTCAGGACAAGCACAGGAACCATGACCTACCCCTCACAAGAGGCTGAGTTAATGTGTGCAAGCAGCCCATGAGAACTGCCTGCAGCAACTTTCTCTTCACCTGGAGCATATCTGGGCAAGGTAATGTAGTAGCTGAACTGCCCTTCTGTCAGCTCAGAACAAATGCCAGTGCTGGGCAGTTTCGTGGGTTGAAGTAATTCAGCCGGGTGAAGGCTACCAGGGCTACCTGAGATTTCATACAACCACAGGGGCTGTCCCTATCTGCCTAAGACTTGCTTTGGAACAACTGAAAGCACATCCAAGCCTTAGCAGAACATGGTCTCTTTAGCCCCCTCCTCATGGAAAGATTGGGTGTTTAAGACATCACAACAACATTTAGACACTTCCCTAGACAAAAAGACAAAAAAACCCCAAACAAACAAACAAACAAAAAACCAACAGCAACAACAAAAAAAAACCAAACCCACAAAAAACAAAAACAAAAAAAACCCCACCACCAAAAAAAAAGACAGCAATTACCCATATTCCAGAAAGACAGAAAGATTTCACCAGGACAGAAATCTGAAATCAGCAGCTCAGATGCTCCCTGTGCATCAACACGTGGAGCTGTTGTGGTAGTTGTTAAGCTTTCTGTTACCTGTCCAGCTCTGCTGTCACTTCAGCTTCAGGAACTTGCTAAACTTTGCTGTAGCTAATGTCTTCTACCAGAAACAAGGAGAAACAGGAAAGCAGCTGCAGTTGAATAAAAAGGTTGAAAACCATAACAGCAATGCAGAATCTCTGATGCTGGTTCTCAATCCAAGGCATTCATTATCTTGCTCTGCACAAAAACATTTTTCCTACTCCTACCTGCTGCTGCAACCACGGCCTTGTTTACCATTCCTTTAGTGCACGGCCTTTAGGAATGGATGTTTATGAGATAATTCGTCTCTCTTCATATGCATAATAGTGAAGAAATTAATAACTACATTAATAAAGCAGCTACATTATTATAAGATCTTTTCTTTATTGCTAACATAAATCATGAATTCCGCTCCACCCAAATTATAGCACAGAGCATAATTCTTACTCATAACTCAGAATTTTCAATTATTTTTTTCAATTTATAGTAACTTACCTTCTCTACCTACTACTATGCCCCCAACAATTCCACTGCCTGCAGACACGAACTAGGAGCGAAGCATGCATTACCACTTGTAGAAATCACACTGCTACTTCAAAATTTAAGCAAAGCATTAACAAACTTATACACATCAAGAAGTGGGTTAGCACTACATATTTCTTCCCAAATGATTGTGTAATTAGTCCTCATCATCCTCCAGACTTCCACACCAACAGCTGGAATTGCTCTCACTATTACTTCCTGCCAAGTACTGTGAATGATGACTACAGAAATCCTGTGACATTCAGAACTTTGACATGATGAAAACTAATTTTCATTTTAGGAACATGGGAGCAAGCAAATGTGAATGTTAATGTAATTAAAGACTTGCCAGTTGGGGAATGTTGGGCATGAGGCTTGAACTTACGACTAACGTCATTTTTTCACAGCTGTGATGCATGTGTTTAGAGAGAAGAGCAGTGGGCTGAATTCTAAACCATTTAACATTTGCAAATAGGTGTCATGCTCACTCTGTGTGGTTGGGTGCAATTCCAAATGAAGCCACCAAACCCACTTCCATCTTGTACTCAGGATATTTTACCTGCCTTTGCTTCTACATGGTGCATGTGTGCTAGTTCCAATGCTGGACCTGAGGGCAAACCACAAAATCTGGAAACATATTCAGTTTTCCCCGTTGTTCTCTTTTTAGATCCTGTAATTCAGAAGGGGATTTCCTCTTCCCGATTTTCTTTGCTTGTGGCCAGCAGGAGAACATATTGCAGCAAAAGAAGACATTTCATGCATACTAACTTAATCTGAAGCACAAGGGTTATATTTCATGTAAAAACTCTCTTAGTGTAAGGCTGTAATGACTGATGTTATGCAACTGGGCTAAAGTAAGCCAAAGAAGGACACGAGCCTTTCTATTTATCTACCAATATTTCTAATTTGGCACAAGAAGACAGTACATGACTGTGTCACAGGATGTGAAGTATTCAAACACTGAATTATTTGGAAACACATGATGTCTGGGAGCAAATATATTTCCAGGGTAAATGTTTCACAGTCATTTATTGCACACCCGACATACCAAACCCAGCCTTTGGACTGGCATCTGCCTGGAAGAACTGGCCATGTTACCACCTTTTCATTTTATTTCAGGCAGAAATGAATTCACTGGCAGCTGAAGATACCCAACATTCATTTCCCAACTAGGAGAGGCCTAGTTCAAAAGCAAAAATCTGCTGTTGTCTTTCGAGGTCAAAGGCGTGCTGTTCCTGGGGTTAAATGTGTAACTATACCAAATATTTCTCTTCTTTCCCCAACCCAACCTTGTAAGACTATGAGGAACAGGGTGGGTTAAGGCATAAAGTGGAAGTGCCACATACAGGTTCTCAGGGAGACGCTGGATTCAGTAAGTCGTGGATTTAGATCATATTGTTTTTATGTACTTTCCTTATAAGCAGTGCCTCTCTAGTCTCCCCTCCCAATCATAGCTCGTCCCCTTGAGCTTCAGCAGAGAAAGAAAAGTGGGTGAATCTTTCTTTTTGAGACTGACAATGGGATGTGATTTCCCTCAGCCAGGTAAAACCAGGGGCGTCTATGGACCTCAGGCCTAGTCTAATTTTTCTCCTCCCTTCTTTACCTCAGGGAGGATGAGAGCAGCAGGGAAATGCTTGCTGTCAGGTAGCCCAGGGCAAGAGCAGGGCACTCACACCCTGAAGGGACTTTTCTTCTCGAGGGGCTTCAGTAAGTAATGGGCTTTTTGAACCAAACCACTACAGCCCCTCAAACCCCTTGGTCCACTTCTGTAAGGAAAGGGAGTGCAAACGTCACCTCTCCAGAGAGGAGGTGCAGGGGATAGGCAGTAAGAAAGAGACTGCTCCCACCACTCCTTGGGGCCAGCCTTGAGGGCAGGAGAAAGGGGACCAAGGACAGCCTGGCCATCTGTTCAGTTCACTCAATAGGCACCAACATGTTGCAGTGGGATGAGCTGAAATGAGAACACCCTTCATCTACTCTTCCAATGAGCTACGTTGTTGGATCCCTCATTTCTCCTCCGTTCTTCCTTTCCCAGGAAAATGCAGGAATGGACCTCACCTGCTGTGAAAGGCAGTTTTCCCCCTGCTTAATTAATCTACCTTACTTATAATGAGTTTCAGCATACTTTCATGGAAGGTTTACATGCACTCAGCTTGGTCCCTTTTTTTTTTTTCAGTTCATTAAACTGATAATGAAGATAAAGTTAAAGTACTAGGACTGCTAGTGAGCTGATCATGGCTAAAGTGGGACACCCATTAAAGCCCAAACTAACTGCTTCAGGTAGAATTTCTAGTTATGAAACTATCAATTTAAGGATCTCACCATCTTAACAAGTCCTGCTTCTTTCATGTACGTAATAAAAATTAATCTATTAATCTTCAGTGTGCATATCCCCAGAAAGTAATGAGCAGGAACATTTTAATTTTCAATCAGCATTTCTGGTGGATGAACACAATTAAGTACTGTCATATAAAATATCCGTGATAGCTTAAGGGTGTAGAGTAAAACTACATGAATAAATAAAAGAGCCAGTGAATGAATCATAAAAACTTACATCCTAATCACAGAATTCTTCTTTAAGATAACAAATCAGGATTAGCCTAAGCACATACACATATTTGTGTGTACATACCTATGTGCTCAACCTGCATTTCAAATCCCTTCAAGAATGTCCACCTCTTTTTGAACCAGGGGACACACACACAGTTGTGTGATGGTATTCCAGCAGCAAGAAAATGCAGGTAATTAAAACATTATGGTAAAATATTTATAAAAATTAAGTTATAAATATACAAAACCTGCCCCATTTCCTGTTACAAAGGCTGTTCCACAAGACCCATTTTAAAATCTTACTTTCCATTACGTCCCACATGTCTGCTCCAGGCAAGCTCCAAGCTCTCCATGCATCCTAGACAATCCTGGCTGAAAAAATTTGGGATTTAAGTGAAGATGGGACAAGTAGACTTGCAGAATCAGTCAAGACACAACAACTGTGGGGTTGCCTGACCACAGGGGTGGGAGGAGAAGCTGAAACAGATGGGGCAGAAGCATCAGGAGCCACTGGGTAAGGTTTTGACAAGAAGGAAGGATATAATGAGAAATAATCTGGAGGGATAAAATCCTAGGACAGAAACAATGACAGATACAAGAGAAATATTTATTGTTGAACAGGAGCATCAGGAAGCAGACAGGAGATGAGGACAAATGTCCCTGAACCAAGAGAAGAGTGGGGTAGAACATGGAGATCACATGAAGTTTGGATGGGATTCACCAAGAAAATACATGGATAAAAAGCAAATAATGAGACTTGAAAAAGAATTCTGTAGATAGGTCTGAAGAAAGAAGATGTGTTATAAAGTGGTGGTGGTAAAGCAAAAAAAGAGAGAAATCATACCTCTACATGAAAATTTATTTGGTTTTCATTGCACTTTTTTAGGAAGGATGGGATTAATTTTTCATTTCTATTGAACATTTGAATTAATTAACTTCTTTTTTCTCTTTTTAAAGTATTTTGCAAAGAATTTATCCTCTGCACACTCTCACAAACACATGTACCTATGTCACAAAGAAATGAACTGCTGAAAGATAAAAAGTACTAGCTGAAAAAGTGTTAATGAATTCCTCAGGGCTTTGAGAAGTGATGAGTAACAACCACCAAAACAAATATACTCGCTGAAAAATATTTTTAAACTGACTTGTTCACTGAAGACTTTTCCCAGACATATTTATCATAAAATACTGTGAAGTGGTTTGTCTGGATTTTGAAGAAGAATAGCCTGGAAGCTAAGTCATAACCAGGTCTGTAATAAAAAAAGATGAAAAATGTGCAAATAGACCATATTAAAACTTGCTTAGTACGCTTTAGTATTCTCAAAATGTTGTTTACTGTATATTTTATCTTTCCTGATGGTAGATGCACATTTCATTTTTCCTATCTGTCAAAGCTATTTCACTTCCAGTATTTGTAGCTTAAACACTTTCTCAGTGGCAGCAATTGTATTTCTCTGTTGTCTCATCACCTGCTCCCATTCACTTATACCCATCCAGGTATAACTTTTAGCTGTGGCAATATAAAACTAAATGTGCTTGAATATTGTTTCACAAGATCTATGGAGGCTTTAGATTTCATTAAAAGTTTATTTGTTCTACTGAATAGATGTACTATTTCAGCAGTGTGAGAATTATTTCAGCGGTGTGAGAATAAAATTCAAATAACCAAAAATCAGGATAAGGTCTTCTAACAGCATTTTGCTCATTAAGAATGGATTTGAAATAAGCTACCCAAAATAACTATTTACCTTCTTTTTAACAGTTGGAGAATGCTTAGATTTGAAAGTCCATGGCTTTTATTGAATTAAGTAAAGAGTAGTATATCTATAAACAAAAAAGATACTGATTCTTGAGTTGAACAACAAATCAAAAGTTTTTGTTCAGGTTCTAGCAGTGCAGGAAGTAGAAGCAAATATATTTTACATTTTGTGCAATACACGGAAGAAGAAGGCAATTTTTTTCCTACTTAAGAATGGAATTCGCCTATTCCTGATTGAAACAGGCACACATACCTAACATGTGCAATAGTGGCAAAGGCCACAGTTTAATATTTAATTATCCTATTGATGCCTTTTCCTGGTCTTAAAATCAAAAGTCAAACACAGTTAGAAGGGAAAAAGGGATTTTACCTTGGTATTTATTTGAAGGATATTTAGCTGCACTACGTCCAGGTCAAATGCACCTCAATGCACACCGCAATGCACACCCCCAAAAGATCTGGTATCACATTCTAGGTCTTACTAATTAGCATATCTATCAAAGATCCCCCAATGAGAGGCTGAATGAGCCTCCCTCTTCAAGGAACCTTCCCCTGGATGGTTCTGTCTTAGTTTACAAAATGTGTTCTGGAGAGGACCTTGGGGTCTGGGGCACACTGGTCCCTAATTACGAAGCTTCTAAAATGTTTAGTCTCCTAGCTTGACAAACAAGTACAAGAATGTAGGCAAAAAGCACTAGGGATACAGAAGTTATACAGAAGGTATAAAAGGCGTATAAAAGAAAAGGCAAAAAATTGTCATGGCATCACTATGATCAAAATGGTTTTATACATCCTGTAAATGACATCAATTTACCACTCATTACGTTTTTATCTGCTACCGAGTACTGGGGGTTTATTTCAATACTAGTTGGTGGCGAGATGTTGTCTACCATTCCACCGCAGATGGGTAGACATGATTTGGGTCAACCTTAATGGCTGACAGAGATCAGCAGTCTGATAGTTGAGAGATTTTGATACTGAACATAGAAGCAAAGTTCCACCAAACTCTCCTCAAGTGAAAAGGAAACTTTACCACTCTTATCTGGTCATCAACTGTCAGAACAAATCATCAACATGTGATGAAATATGATCTGGAGCAGAAAAAAACAAACATGAGAACATCTTTATTTCCTAGTTTTTAATGCTGGTTAGTCCTTTGCAAACTTATCTCCCTGTAAGGCCTTGTATGAGGAAGTGTCTTCCCTGGAGTAAGTCTACTGGAACTGTTCCCTACTCCAGTGGACAATATGAGCAGGAAAAAGAGTGGAAATGGGGCATGTCCTGCCAGCCCACTGTTAATTTCTGCTGGCCAGGCTGTTCCCAGCCTGGCTCGCAGGTGAACGGGGTCCGATGCCCGCGTGAACCAGCGACTGAATTGATGGTAACTGAGGTTTGCGTGCCTCAGTTTACCAGTGCAGCCCAACGCCTCCTCACAGCATGTAGGCATGCTGTAGCCAGCAGCGGAAGGTACGGAGAAAAGAGTGGAAACTCTGTTAGCTGCATTCCAAGTTTATTTTCTCCTGCCCTCGAGAGGGCAGGGGTCAGTTAGCTTGAAGGGGGGCTAAAGCAGAGAGACCCCGGTTTGCTCTTTGGCAGTCAGTTTTAAGGTGTTACATCATGAGGTAGAGATAACAGAATGAACCAATCATGAAAGAAGGTACATGATAGTAAAACCAATAAAGACCTCTCAGGGGAGGAACAAAATCAAACTAACAAATAACAAAACGGCTGGAGGGTATTTCAAACCACGCTGGCCTGTTACAGGACTTGAAACTTCTGTGAGTGACATGCAAGGGGTATGTTGCTATACTATAGGATAGCAACAGCCCACAGCAAGATTAAGAGTTCCCTGGATAAAGCATTCCTCTTGAAAACCTGAAATTTTTCTAAGTGTTGCATTTTTTGACAAGAAAATATGAAATCTTACTTTCTGTCAAAGTCACTTGTGAAATCCTGCAGCTCTGACTTGGTTGACACTGACTCGTTCAACCTTGCATTAATATCACCTGAAACAAGAGCTCCACAGAAACCATAAAGGCTTTGGAATACAGTGCTATGCTCTCCCACAAATATCATTAAAGCCAAGGGTGTCTGCATCTCACCTCAGTAAATCCTCAAGAGCAGACTTGGTGTCTGAAGTATGGAAATGATCTAGAAATAAGCTTTTGGTTTGGTCTCCTCTCCACCACAACTTCTTCCCTGAGGGAGGTCTCTTCTGCAGTTATCTTTGCTGTTTTTCACTAGAAGGCAAGTGTATGCAAAATCCAGTCCAAGCAAGATGCGATATTTGGACTGACTGAGTATTTGCAAATGGACTGCAGAAGAAGCAGAAGAATTGCTGCACACTGCCCCTTCAGATGTGATTTTGCCCCACAAGATGTGGCAAGATCATAGCTGAAGCCACAATTACAGCACAGAAAATACTGAGTCCACGATAAAGGGTATTTCATGTTTCCAGGAAGCTGAGGACAAAACCTTAGCTCCTGGGATGATGCTCACGATTTCTGAGCATACACACAGAAAGGGGGCATCAGACAGAGAAGGGGATTACATGGTGCAACATGGAGCGTGCACTGAAAACAGGTGTCTGAAACAAATTGCTCTGGAGGACCCACATCCATCTCTCTACAGATAAAATTTGATGGAGAAATTGTATTCCCACCAAGGATGGCAGATGGGGTGAAATATGGATGTACCTGTATGATTTTAAGAAGGATCTGACAATTATTAATAGTTAGTCTTTAGATAGTACTTTACATTTACAAATCTCTGTACAAGCTGTATTTAATTAATGATAAGTCCTTAAATACACTGGAGTTGAACTAATGCAGCTTAGAATGACTGATGCATGAAGACAGAGGAATCGTTAACCTTAATGAATCATGTTTGGGACAGTGGGTGGAAAAAGTATTAGAAATAAACATGGACAGTGTGTGACAGGCTGACACAAGCTGCTTTGCAGTACTCCAGCTTCTGACTGCTTTTCTGGTGTATTGATAGCCATGGGGTGAGTTGAGGCTGCAGTGTGCAGCAATAAGAAGATACACAGTGCTTGGTCATGAGGCCACAGGCACTGGTTTTCTTTGTATACTACCAGTTCTGCCAGGGCACTTAGTGATTCCTGAGGGTTTTAGCAGATGCAGAATCAAGTCTATGAGGAACCATTACATCAGCGTTACTGTCAGGCTTTTGGAAAGAGACATAATGTAGCACTACTAATTAATGTGTATAATTTTAACATCAATAATGTCAACATAGCAGAATCTAAATGAGAGACCTGAATGAAGACCACCACCTGTTTGAGCAGATAACCATGATGATTTTGTGGTATGAAATTACTTGAGATGAAACAGTTGCCTCCCCAGTCAGGCTGAGAGTGATTCTCCCCTGGGTAGAGCAGCGCTCCAAAAGCTTTGACCATCCATTAGTTACAGGCACTGCATCCTCATAAAAACCCTGCAATTCACTGGCTCTGTGCCCTGTATTGCTTTTCGGAAATACCAGACACTATCTCAATCTAATATATTTACAATTGCATTTTGAGTATATCTGGAGTGACTGGCAGACAGATCAAATTTTTTGATAAAAGTGACTTTTCTATATTAAAAAAAAAAATCTGTCTAAGCAGTCTGCATTTAAATTTTTCCTATAATATATTGCTGTTAAACTTTCTGTGTCTGCTTCAGTGTTTATAAGTAACACCACTATTCCATGACCAGATAAGCACCCTTCATTTTCCATTAAATTTTCCCATCCTTAGTCCCTTGAATTGAGGCAAATGGCAGGCACATCTGATTCAGAGGTTGCTAGCAGAGGCTGCAGCTGAGTACCAAGTCATATGAGTACTGATTACCCACCCTTGCACCCACAGGTGCCTGAAGGGCTCCTCCCAGCCTTGCTGCTTAAGCTTCCTTATCTCTACTGAGGCTAAAGCTGGGTTTGACTGACATCTGTAACCAACTCCAGAATTCTTGCAACAGCATGAAAGTCCTCAGGTTGTGAAAAAACCCCCTTCCCAACTGCACAGTTGTTATTTAACTGTACAAAAAGCTATGGCCTACACCAGGAGAGCAAGGTGCAGGTATAATCACACTGAATGCTGTGGTTAGACAGTCCTGTGTTTCAAACATGTATGCTATTACTATTAATATCATAAAGCATCTTGGTATTATTCTCATTTCTTAAACTGAGCTGCCACATTAAACAAATGTTTATTTTTTCAGTCATGTGAGATTCAGAGGCTTTGCTCCTTTGTGCTCACACAGATTAACTCCCCCCTGTAGAAACAAACAAGAAGAGGACACAGCTCTTGCTATAAGTATAGGTAGCCTGGTAGCTATGGTAGCAAGACTTTGCTAGAGTGAGCCCTGTTTTGGAAATAACAGTGCACAGGTTACATGAAGTAAAATAAACACAGATTTGTTTACTAGTAAGCTGCTGTGATAAATAGAAACGAAAAGGATTAGGTATTCCTTTGGGAAATGTGTCTCTTCTTCATATTAATTACACTGACAGTAGCTTATTAATGCCATGTCAGCTTTTGTTTACAGTTCCCACAGAAAAAAAAGAGAATTGCTACAACAGAATGTGAATATAGACATTTAATTGTTTGCTCGGTACATGTTTCAGTGATTATTTAAATAAACAAATGAAGATACCCCCACCATTATGAGATAAAGCATAAGAACTGAACTAAAATTATAACAGAAAACTGTCAAAGCTTCACATTTGGTGCTTGGGGAATGCATAATACATGTAAGATTTTATTTGTGGAGTCAGAAAGCCATCTTACTCAGTTCACCTTCACTCTTGTTTTCCCTGGTGAAGTTGGAACTTAATTTTTTTAAGGGAACATGAGGAGCTCTAGATCCTTGAGAAGCCACAGTTCTCGTTCTTTCGCTCACCTATAAAAATCATTATAATATGTTTATATTGTAGTGCTATAGATAAATCTGTATTGGTTCCCTATATGACATTTGTGTTCCATAGCCCCAGGGAGACACACATAACCCCCTTCCCCAACACAGCAGTAAAGGCCGGTACTGAGGTTGTGCTGTAGCACGTATGGTCCGGCCAAAGGGAATGAGAAATGCAGAGGAAAGTGCCCAGGTTTTATAAATAAAACAACAGCCATCTGTTTTGTTTAAGAGACGGAAATACTGAGTAGAGGGCTAAAGAAATGGGTTGTGTTTTAAACAAAGAAGAAACCTAATGCTTGACCAGATCTCTGTTCTAGTATATGTACAAAACTCTGGTCTTGCTCAATTTAGTGTGTAGCTGTATCAGCAGTTCCATCGGGACCCTTAAAAGAATAGTGGAGAAAGTTGATGTGCAAGTGTATTACACCATAAAAACCTCCTTTCCAGTTGTTTTTCTGTTTAGTTGCTTAATTCTTATCAAAATTCCTCAGCTTTTATTTTCTCTCTCAGGAATTTGTTGCTTAGCTCGGTTGGTTAGAGCATGGTGCTAATAATGCCACTGTTGTGGGTTTGATACCCTAATGGGCCATTCACTTCAGAACTGGACTTGATGATCCTTGTGGTTCTCTTCCAATTCAGAATAAATATTCTGTGATTCTGTGATTCTGTGATTCTGTGATTCTGTGATCCTGCCTCAGTCCAGATGGGAATACCAGGGATCTCAGTGGCAGGTACTTCACTCACTAAACTGGGATCTTCAAACTGAAAATGCAGTAATTTTATAGCAGCCTGCTCTGCCGGGGACATTAATCATGCACTGTTTGTAGGGGTTAGGACTTGGTGCTTTGTCATGGAACAAACTCTAAAAATATAAGTACCAGTAATAAAACCACTCTGGCTGGCTGGGACGTGCTGCTGAGGTTTACTGTCGGAGGTACAGGAAGAAGCTGCTGGGTCCAAAATCCATCACCCTGAGTTGTCCCTGGCATGTTTCCCCCAGTGCTCCCGGCACCACGGTGAGTCAGCCGCCGCTCCTCAATTGCCAGACCTACGTCAGCCGCCTGGGGTTAGTCAGAGAGGGACCAGGGGAGACGTCTGTCCCTCCCCACATAACTATCATCAAAAAGGCTGTGGCCCTGAATACAGAGTGGTGCTGCAGTGGAAAGGTGGCCAGGCCCTCAGGAAGCTCCAAGAGATGATGGTCCACAGCTTCATCGGACCTGCTCGTTCCTAATTGCCACCATCCTGTCTCCTGCCTGTGTCACAGGGTGTCCTGGTGACAGGACGGTGTCAGAGATTTGCGGGTGCCATCGGAGGCACAAGTTGAAGAAGGCATCATTCTTTGTCCAGGAATGGGCCAGTGTCCCAGGATCTGGGACCCCTTTGTGTTGTGACACCTCTGTGAAACCTTTGTGTTGTGCTGTCTGGCATGACAGGGTGCACCTCCACCACAACAGGGCAGAGCACATTGTGCCCACCACCTTAAATGACTCACAGGCTGACACCTCTGCTACCCAGGAGATCCAGGCTGATGCTTCAGAGACTAGGGGGATGCCCACCCAAATCTCTGGAAATCCAATGGGCCTAAGTTTCCTAAAGAAGTGGCCTTTCTCTAGAAACCCCCTTATTATAGTGGTGAATACTCAGATACCTTTTAGAAAGGCTGTGAAAAGCAATAGAGGAGGGTGTGTGTTTGCACACATATACTAATAATGTAAAACAGATGTTCAAAACCCATTATTTTATCTCATGCAAACATTTATAATGTTCCCCTAGAAACAGGCAACCTTTTCCTCTTTGGCAATTAAATGCATGTTTGGCCGCATTCCTACACCTTGATAGCATCTATTGTTCATTACATAAACAACTGGGTTAAAGAAATAAATGAAATTAAATTATTTCTCAATTTTTCTTGTGTTACTAGTAACATGCAGCAAGGAAACTTCCCAAAATCCTCTGTGTGTTGCTGGTGTTGCATAATGTTTTGAGAGCCTTGTTATTTTAAGCATATACAGACATAAAATAGCAATATAGTGATATTGAATATTTACCATTTCTGTAGATGGTTTTATTTATAGAAGTCCAACTGCCTAATTTCTATTTTACTCATATTTGGGTGGATGTTCTGTCATAGATTTTAAAAAAATTACCTGATTGCATGTCAAGCAGATGGGTTCAGTTCTTCTAGGTCTGGACTGACTTTTATTACTTATGGGAAACACAGCACGGATTGTCAACAAGAGTTGTCTTGCCTTAAGTTGCCACATGTATCCATAGCATATGGAAACAGGGAAAGAAAGGGATAATTAAAGAGCTCACACTGGAAAGTGAAAAGATATTAATCTAGCTAAAACCTCAGAAAAATCCAATCATTTCAAAGTATAAATCTTGACAAGTCAGATCCCTCCAATGCTAACACAACATCATCAACGACAACCGTGTCCTGAGTGGAGTCATTAAGGGGAATGCCCATAGAAGAGTTCTTGTATTCTCTTTTTAGACACAGAACAATATGGTCATCAGGCAATAATCAGCCTGACAGTAATCGCTCCAGCTACATGAGAGGACTTTTCACAGTGCAATATGAAAAAGGCTGCCTTTTGATACTCAGTATCTAGCCTTGCTGTTGTCACGGTGACTGGAAAAGAGCTGTGCATAGAGAGGGATAAAAGAGAAGAAAAATGATAAAACTTTTTTTGAAGAAAAAATATAATTTCTACAGAAAGAAAATACTGGTTTCAAATCATACCAATCATGCAAAAAAATGACTAGAGATGCTTGAAATAAAATGAAGTATTTGATTTTATCTGTTCCTGAAAGAACAAAATTTAGGGCAAAACTGAAGTCTGACATGACAAAATGTTTACAGAATGGCATTCTTTATTCCAGTCAACTTTAAATGAGAGAGAAAAGAAAATTATTTGAATGAAGGAAATGAGGGAAAATAACATGTAATGACATTTTTGAGTGATTTATCAGCTGGGCCACCCCTCAGATCTCATAGCTCCTAGTCTGTAGGATTTCACTCTGTGACCAGCATGGGCAGGCCCTGTGCAGCAAGTTTCACAGGTATCCAGTTGCGAATCAGGTGCTGCCGTGGTGCTGCCTCACCGCTGGGTGTCCTACCCTGTTGCTGACCTAGTGCAGGATGACACACTCAAAAAGCTCTAATGGCCCTACACCTTCCTAGAGAGGCATTTCCTTGGCTTCAGCTACTAACTTAGACCAAAGACATTGTGTTTAGGGCCCAGCGCCGTGGCACATGGATTTGAATGAGTCATGTATGTGAGTAGGACCTTGTTTTATCCCTCAGCAGTGGTGAGGGGGAAGAGAAACAGCCTCACATTTTCCCATTCATATTTTAAAAACCTGAGACACACTATAATAGACCTAGAATTAGGTAATAAATAAAAGGATAGAAGTAATCTGTACATTTAAAAAAAAAAAAAAAAAGGTTTCAAAGTGAAATGCCAAACCTTATCTGTGCTAACACTGAAATCACCAAAGCAATTTAAAAGTATTCCACTTCCCTTTTATCTACCAGCTTGCTGATTTGTCTCTATCACATCTCATGTGTTTTTCAAACAACTGCTCTGGGATGGACCAGTCTGTGGAGCTGCTGCTTTTAAAATGCAGCCTTTAATCTGTGATAAAAAACAGTTTGTGGGACACCAGAAAGCAAGCCATGAAGCAGGGAGAATGGTGTCCTCTGTCCCAGTCCATCTCCAGGCCACAGTCCCTCCAGGGCTGGTTTCTCTCCTTACATCTGCTGAAGAAGACAAGCCAAGCTCTTTTTTAATGGCCATGAACTGTGGAGTCACTACTGCCAGAGTGCATTCCCTCTCTCACCGAAGGGGTATGGAAAATAAAAGTGTTTGTCAAGTGCTGCATAAAGGCCCACAAAACAAAAAATAACTCATTTCATGTACAGCACTCGGTAAATAGCCCACTAAACAATAAAAGAGCAACAAAAATTTATGTTTCCTCATAAACTCAGTACCATCCGCTTTGTGTGCCATCCACAGTTTCCTGGGAATAAAACTGTGCAGTCATGCAACACAAGGTTTTGCTATCTGCACGGGGGGATGAGAGCCCCTCTCTCTCTACCATTGTGGTTCTTTACTTGGTGAGCGTCATGGCCCTTTAGCACTGCCTGCCGTGCACAGTCACTTTATATATTGCTGCTTTCTGACTCAGCACAGGACATGCAGACAATGCGGCTCACTGAAGGAATAAATAATGTAAGAAGGTATTTTTCACCAAACTGAAAGGGAAATGGAAACAAGCACAGAGAAACAGTGCAAATTCACAGGGAACCTACACGTGACCACGGTCGTGCCAGGTGGCTGTCGATATTGTCCCCAGATAACCTGTGCTTAGTAGGGGCTGAAGCCATGTCCAGTTCCTTGGGAACGGAAATGATGTAAGGATGGATAAAGAGAACAGGAAAAGAGAGTCAAGTTTGGTCAAAACAAACTCAGGTTACTTAAAGCACATGATTGGTTTTCATTTTTTGGCTGAAACAACTCACTGAAAATGTGTCATGTGATGACAGAAAGAGGGAAATTGCCATCTGCTGGTATCCAATACAGCCAACAATATTTTCCTATCCAAGCACCAAAACTGCTTTTGTGCCATATATGCTTGAGCAGCTGGCAATCGTAGCAGAGCAACAAGCTGCTTCAGTGCTTTGACACATGGTTAAATGAAAACAAAAGGAAAAGAAGCAGTGAGAAGATATTGGCGAGTGGTTAGAATTTGGCAAGTTGTTAAGCGCTGATCTGTGTCTAGACCCCAAATCCTTCATAGCTCTGGGTCAAGTGGATCTGTGGTTTGGTTTGCTCCTCTCAGAAATGCAAAATTCATCTTCCTTCCCATGCTGAAGGTATCCAGCTAATACACACTGGAATCACCTGCAACCCAACAGATTTAGCACATCTTTATGCATATGTGTGCTTATGCTCCCAAGTGACTGGTATGAGGAACTGCAGCAATTTGCTGCTTAGCCCTGAAGAACATCTCCTCGGCTGCAGGGCAGGAGAACTGCAGTGTGCTTCTCACAGGAAACCATGACATTCACTGGTACTGTGACATTAGTTACTGTGAATGATCAGGAGGCCACAGATACCTCTGCAGTGTCATCTCTGTCTCCATTGGTGTTGGTTGTGAATGACATGCAGGAAGAAGGCAGAAGGAGACCCTGGAGAAGCAGCCTTTGCAAAGCCAATGGATAAGGAAAAGCCATGGGGTTCTCACTGGCACAGATGATGGACCAGTAGATGACACCGAGTGTGCCTTTCCTTTTTCAGAAACTTTTTAAATTTTTGGCCAATCTTTATAAGACAAGCCTGCCTGGTCTTGCTCTTTTTGATAAATGTTATAAATAGCGTGTCTGGTTTTGTTTTCATTTTTAAACAATGCTTGTGGTTTTGCTAGCAAGCCTCTCTGAAGTTTTCTGTTTGCCTGTGCTGCTGACATCTCATCTCAGCAGATCAAGAATCTATGTCTGTGTCTGTGTTCTGGTATAACCAAAGTACATATAACCTTCAAGTACAGGATGAACTTCCAAAGCTGGTTCTTTCTCCAATTTTAGCTCTCTCATAATTTTTGTTTTTCTTTTCTCCTTCTCTCAATTCCCCTTGTGACTTAATGTGAACTTCTTTGAAATCACAGAATCACAGAATTGGTAGGGTTGGAAGGGACCTCTGGAGATCGTTCAGTCCAACCTCACTGCCAAGGCAGGGTCACCTAGAGCAGGTAACATAGGAATGTGTCCAGGTGACTTTTGAATGTCTTCAAAGAGGGAGACTATATGACCTCCCTGGGCAGCCTGTTCCAGTGCTCTGACACCCTCAACATAAAGCAGTTCTTCCTCATGTTGAGGTTGTGTTTTAGTTTATGGCCAGTGCTCCTCATCCTGTTGCTGAGCACCACTGAAAAGAGTCTGGCACCATCCCCTTGGCACCTGTCCTTTGAGATATTTATATGGATTAATGAGATCCCCTCTAAGTCTTCTCTTGTCCAGACTAAACATCCCCAGCTCCTGCGATCTCACGTCATTAGAGAGATGCTTCACACCCCTCATCATCTTTGTGGCCTCCACTGGACCCTCTCCAGCAGCTCCTCATCTTCCTTTGCACTGAGGAGCCCAGAACTGGACACAGCACTCCAGATGTGGCCTCACCAGGGCTGAGTAGAGGGGCAGCATCACCTCCCTCCACCTGCTGGCCACACTGTTCCCAGTGCACCCCAGGATCCCCCTGGCCACAAGGGCACTGCTGGCTCGTTGTCAGCCTGTCATCCACCAAGACTCCCAGCTCCTTCCCAGCAGAGCTGCTCTCCAGTAGGTCAGACCCCAGCCTGTGCTGGTACTTGGGGTTATTCCTCCCCAGGTGCAGGACCCTGCACTGGCCCTTGTTGAACCTCATCAGATTTCTCTCTGCCCAACTCTCCAGCCTACAAACGGCAGCACAACCTTCAAGTGCATCAGCCACTCCCCCCCAGTTTCATATCATCAGCAAACCTGCTCAAGGTACATTCTAGCCATTTGTCCAGGTATCAATAAACAACTTGAATAAGACTGGAGCCAGGATTGATCCCTTGGAAACACCACTAACTACACACCTCCAGCTGGATTCTGCTTTGCTGATCAAGACCCTCTGATCTCTGCCATTCAGACAGAGCTTGCCTATAAAATAATCTAAGCAAAGTTTGGTCTCGGAAAAGACAGGCTACAAAAGGCGTGACCTGGAAAAAGAAACAACCACTTCCTTTTCTTGCATTTGAAAGAGGAAAAGAGGGCCTGTTTTCAACTTCTTCAAAGGATGATACCACTTGTTGCTTCTTTTATGCTTTTGCAGGTTTCAGAATATGTGGGGATTGACTATCACTGCTCAAGAAGAAGGATAAGGTGTTAAGAAGGGTGGTTCCCCATATTCTTTTGTTCACTGTACCACATTTTCAGCATCCTGCTGCAATATGGCTTTTTCTGGCTGAAGCACAGACACCACTATGTACAGTTCCACTTCGTAGCCTAAATTCCTTACTAAACATGAATACATAGTGCAGCTATATCTGGGATTTCAATTACTATTGTGGAGAAATCTCTATTGACACAGAATCTAAAGGGAAGCTCCCTGTGTCGAAAAAAAAAAAAGATTTCACCTTCTTTGAAGAGCTGGAATAATAGAAGCTTTCAAACTACTCCATGGCCTGTCATTTGTAAGCCTCATCTGGGTCTGTGTTTCAAACACAGCTGGTGAATCTCCTCCTGTTCTATGCTGCAGACTCCCAGAACTGTTGGAAAAGGAGTGGTTTGCTGATAGAATATATGGCAGAGGGGATTCAATTGCTTAAACATGGGCTCCTATTGCCTTTTTAGGTGGTACAGAGCATCTTGGATAGAGATGGGACTATCCATGTATCCGAGACAGGACTAGCAGGACATGACTCAAACCTCACAGGAGACCTCCACATGCCTGGGGAAACAGCTGAGGGCCAGGTAGTTTGTAATACCTAAAATGTTGCAGGATCTGTGTGAGGAGAATGGGCCCAGGCCTTGTAGCCTGCACGATAGTCAGCTACTTGTGTCTTTCTTTCTAGAACTTTCTTCCAATGTAGGTAGTAGGCAATGCTTTCTGCGTTACCCAAAGTAAGTTTGTTTCCAGTAATTTTTTTTCACAAGCCTGTCTGTCATTTTGGGCTTCCCACTTGGACTTACAGATGTCTGAAATATCAGCAGCTAACCCTAAGTTACTTGCCCTGATCCCTATAGCCCATACAGCCTATCTGTGCTCCACAAAGACAGGCACTGTCAGCTGCTTGAGACCAGAAGAATTGTTAACTGAAACTACCCACCACTCTTCACTAGCTGCAGGAGAGAGAATTTGCCTCACTAGACCCTCACTTCAGGAAGTTCAAGATTGAATTAAAGATATCATCCAATTTGAGTAAGACAAATATTACAAATAAACGCTTCTGTGCTCCACTTTTATCCTTAATCCTGCTGTTTCCACAAGTTGCAACAGAAGTCTCACTCTTCAAAGGCAATCAAGCCCTCTCATTATACTTTGGAAAAGTCCAGAGTTCTTTGCCTCACTAACTTCATTATAACCACTAATAGCAAATTTAGATACATCAGTATAAAACCTTCCAGCCCATTAGTTAAGGAAGATACACTCACACCTCTACAAACACAAATAACACAATGCTGTCTCTGCAGGTGTTGATTAGACCTTGAATGAGGAAAAGAAAATGGATCTTGGAGTCCTGGAATGATATGATATTAATCGAAAAAAAAAACCTCATCTCTGAAGTGAAAGTTTACTTTTTATTTCTTGAGACGCAAATTACTTTTAGTGAGCCACAATAATGAGTGCTTATGTAAAGTGGTCATTTTGGCATGCTTCTTATGATTTTAAGGTTTTCCAGACTATTAGAAGGTGACATAAGATATATGGAAGGTTGAGCAACTTTTAGGCTTCCATGTTTTTCTTTATTTACCAGTAGAGAAAGTGAAATTGTGAGAAGATCCTGAACAACAGGGGCTATTTTGAGAAGAGATACAGGGCTTAGATTCACAGTTAAACTCTACTGAATTAATAAGTTTTACATCTGTTTGTTCCAGGCCAGGGAGGCACGTCCAGCTGGGCACAGTGGCTCAGCTCACACGCAGAGGTGCCATCTGAATGCATATTTGACGTGTCAGCCTCCCTGTATCCCAAGAAGCTGTGGGAATCAGCTGGATTCCTCACCAGCTCTGAGAGTGGGGCCTGGCATTCCAGTGTGGTGAGATGCCTTACAGTACCCTTGATTGTTTAGGCATTTTACTTGAAAGATAATTTGGGTTTTACACTTGGGAATAGATCTGGCCTACAAGGAACTCTTCTGCCACAAAATTATGATCCTGCCATGGAACGTCAATACCCGTAGGAACCTCAGAATACTTTTGAGCCCATCTTTAAGCTATGAGGAAAGATCATAGAGCACCGCTGATAGATGTTGGTCTGCTAGATGATTCTCAGAGAAAGTTAGTAAATAAAAATGTCCCGAGTAAACATTCCAAATAATCATTGCTAAAATAAGAATAAGAAGGAATTAAGATGGCATGATTATTCATAATGCATCATTTTTCAGAGAAAAGAGTAAGAGTCTTTTGCCAAATATGTCCCATTCCATGCAATGGATAAAATTCACACCTGTACAGTATATTATAAAAAATTACCCACAGAAGTGACTTTGGCCCATCAGTTTGATCAAGGCTTTGGGTCACTCCAATAAGTAAATTTTAATTTATATTCTTCATCAACCCTCTTCTTTTTTTTTCACATTAGTCTGCTGAAAGTTTCAATTTGAGTGATCCAGATGCTTGCATTTGCAGTAGGTGGTGGGATGAAAGACAGCATGTATAACAGAGACCTTCACCTGTCTGTGAAAAATGACCTGTACAAAAAGCCAGCACACATCTTATGCTACGCTTCCGTAGACTCCAGCTCCATAGGAGAAACTCTTAGCTATGGACAGGGAGATCTGAAGCTAAACAGAGTATTCCCAAAAGGAGTGGGAAAGACTCTGTGGTGGGTGAAACACCATTCACTTCAGTAGCTCTGGGTAGAGAAGTGAACATGCACAACTCAGTCAGAGGTGGAAGCACTTCACACTGCCAGATTATTTGCGAGAGAGGGTATTTTTATAGTACCTACCAAGTGAATTTGGCAGGATACAACACTGAGCATGGCTCAATCACCTAGTTACCTGCCTAGCCTAACCATCTGGTCAGCTTTGTAATTTATATGTCACTAATTTTTAATCATAAAATGTTTGTGCTAGGATGCAAAGGAAGAGAAGAAAACACATTGGTGCCCACAGACCAATGGATATGCCTCACCCATTTTTGGATTTAGTAGATAGAAACTCAGTATGTTAACCCCTCTATAACCCCTCTCTCTAACAATAAATTAATCATCCCTTGAGGTAAATATTTACCCAAGCTTTGTCCTATTCCTCTTCACTTCCTGGATGAGTACATCCTAATATTGCCCTTATCATGTCATAGATTTGCCTGATACAGTCATTTATTTCTGGGGTAAGCCTCCTTAAATACGCGCCCTACACTTAAATGCTGATGTTCAGTAGCTGATTCTGGCAAGCAATTTGCACTCAAAGAGCAACTATCTACACAACTACAAACTTTCACAATAAATTACCGGGACATAGAATCTGGTTCTCACTTTTCTCTGCAGCAGGAATTCTGTGATGTATGTCACAGCAACTAAACAGGAGGAGACGCAAAGCAGTTAACAGCTTATACATTTAAACCTTTTCCTAAATTTCCAGCAATAAACTCTTTCCAAAAAAGGTCCTCTCAGGAAAATGGGTTTGCCATTTACTTAATATAATTATCTCAGAGTATGTCTTGTTTTGCTGTATTGATAAATAGTGTATTGGCAAATGTACTTGAAAAACTAGCTCACAGAAACATGGTACCTTACAGGAAGCTGTTGCCAATAATAGACACCTTTCAGGAAAAAAATAATAGGTATACTGTTGCTGTCCTATAGCATAGCNGGGCATCGGACCCCGAAAACCTGCAGGCCGGGCTGGGAACAGCCTGGCAGGCAGAGATTTTAACAGTATACCATGTGCTTATGCATTGTAATGTGGGATCAATGGAATAAATGACCCCAGGAATACCATACATAAAACTGGATGAGTCTGTATGAAAATAATGCGTTCTGTGTGATTTCTAAAAATAATTTTTGGTGATACCAATTATATTTTATGGCAATACCAAGCAGATAAGCAGCTATGTCAAAATTATCCTCCTTCCCATGTATTTTTTTAAACACATATAGTACTCCCTACTATAATAAGTATTTGCACTCACGATATGGCACTGTGTCAATAACACTTTACTGTACATCAGCTATGCTACCAAGTAAACAGGAATGTGGAACTGAAGCCACCTGATAGCAGGCACTTACCTTCGTGCCAGCCACATGGAAAACATCTCCCCTAGCTGATGTGGATACTGTATCACTTTCTCCCCACCCCATTATGTTTCATGTGTCAGCTTTCCACAGGCCCTTCCTAAATCCCGCCCTTGCCACAGGCAGACCAGATTATTCCGCCTCCCCATACAGTTTTGAGAAATCCAATTCCTCCTAGCTCAGAGGCAGCGAAAAACTGAAAAACCGGCAGTGAGACAAGGGTAGAACATGAAGTATGGAAAAGGGAGGCAATCGGTGTCAGGTGTAAGACTGGAAGGAGAAGGGATCCAGTAAATAAACCACTTGGATATTCACTTATGTTCACCTTGGCCAGCAGCCAGGCAACCACCCAGCAACTCTTTCGTTCCTCCTTCTCAACGGGGTCAGAGAAGAAAAAATGATGAAAATTCTGGTGGGTTGAGGTAAAGACAAGGAGATTGCTTGCCAGCTGCCATCATATGCAAAGAAACCTGGCATATTTAAGCTAATTTATTGCCAATTAAAATAGATTTGGGTAGTGAGAAACAAAGAAAAAAAAAAAAGAGAAAACAACACTTTCTCCCTATCCACACCCTGCTTTTTTGCCAGACTCAGCTTCCCTCCTTCATACCTGATTCCTCGTTGTCCCACCCCAAGCAGTGCAGAGTTGAGCTGTCCATGATGTGCCCATCACTGGCTGATGGGCTCAGCTGTGTGTGGGTCCAATGCAGACATGGCTGTGTCCAGCACAGGACAGTCACTGGCTGCTTCTTACTGCATTTTTAAGAAGATTTTGAACAGATACTAGGACCCCCCGTGTTGGTAACACCTTGGCACCTACACCCAATGCACACTGACTTTGGTTTTACTTAGTGTTTTCAACAGCTGAAACCCAGCTTAACAAAATGGGAACTGGAAAGAGGTAGGGCATTGTATTGCATGGCTCTAACACAGTATTCTCTCTTTATGGAGAGTATCAGCTTTTTCTGCCTTGCTGACCTTCACTGTCATTAATACCCACAATGCAAAACAGCTACTCAATGGCCTCATACACACAACTCAGCTTAAAAAGAGTTTAGGAACTTGTTATGTGCTTTTTGATTAACCTTACCGCGCCTTTGTGACAAGACCTGTCATTACCATTGCTGTTCCCTGGCACAGAACCCAAAGTGCCATTTGCAGAGATAGCTGCGTCTCAGTCAAGGCAGGGTAAAGCCAGAAAACAACACAAAACAACACTTACAAAGTGCTGAATTTGAGTTTTTTTATGTGCAACATATGCAGAATCCCCCTGAGTCCTGGAAGATGGAGTCCTCCTAAATCCCTTTTGATTTACTGCCTCCGCCTCCAAGAGCAAATACAAATAACTATTACTTCTTAAATGAAGCAGATGAGAATTTCTTGGCTTTAGGGATCTTGAAACACATACCCTAGCTTTCCCAGGGGAATATCTGCACTGGTTTATTTTTTATTAAATGGGTACTAACACAGTGATTTATATTTACAGCATCTGACTATGTAAATTTTTAAAATAATCATGTATTGAGTAGGAAAGCAACACCTATCATTATTAATAGGTTTGCATGGTTGCAAAGCTTTCCCTCTAAGGACTTCAAGCCTGTTTCATTTGCAGTCCCTATAGCTTATCCCTAGGGACCTTCCCCCTATGTAAACTTGAAGGAGGTTGGAGGCTTGGCTGGATTACCGTTGAGACACACGGGCAAATGTAGTTAGGACTGTGCCTGGATGATTTTGATTTACAAAACTAGGTTGGAAATATTCATCTGTCTCTGGAGGAGTGAACAGCAGCTTGTCACTGCATTTAACATCCCCCTTTCTGCGTAGGGGGTAAATACATTACATTGGATGTTGCAAGGTGAGCATTTAGAGTGGGGAAATATATTTTGTTTCTTTAGAACATGTACATATCCCTACTCTTGCATGAGCTCCTGGGACAATGTTACTTAACTCTAGTGAAATATGTTTTCAGGTTTTTTTCCCTTGCAGCTACATCCTTCTCCAGAGCTCATGTTCACATGAATTGTGTGTAGAATTTAGAAGTCTATGTACCCTGTGCACTGTGAGTTTCCTCTGTCCTTCTGGTGCCGTGGCTTTGAGTTGTAATCAAACAGTGCAACATGGGAGAGAGGATCTCATCTCCAGAGCCGATGACTCCTGACTCCGACTAAGTTCATCCAGTGTAGGCAATGCAGGGAAAGCATCCAGGCCTGACTGCAGATTATCACCCTCTAGCTTTCGGGCAATGGTCCTTGCAGAAGGAGAAGACCATCTCCTTCCTTCAGGATTGTACTCCTTCTACTATTCACACTGTGCTACCTCTCCTCTTCTTGCAACTCTCTCCAATGCAGATGGCTGTAAAAAACCCCACAGCTGCCCTTCTACTGAAATTTTACCAGTTTGATGTCCTTCCCTGCTTTATTGGTGGTGGTTATAATGACTCATTTGTCATAGCACTGATATTAGAGATATCTGTTCCTGAAGAGAAGGAACTGCTTACTTGAGGCTTTTTAATTTTTCTGGCCCAGCTAAACCACCAAACTTGTTATAAAGCTTTCATGTAGATTATTACCAACAACATTAGCATATTAATTATTCCTCTGTGAATTCCCAAAATGTTAATTCACCACATACTGCTAATTAAAGAGGGCACAGCTATGAAACTAGGCAGAGACTACAGTCCAGTATCCAACAGAGTTTTCCGTTACCTGACAAACAAATCAGCCTTCACTACTTTTTTGATACTGGATTTTTGAAAGGACTGCCTGCCTTAACTCACCAACACATAGTGGCTTGCCACAAATAGTTGGCATCCTCAGGATTGTTCCTAGTTTTGCCCAATAAATATGGGCTCCTGGATATCACTACATGCTCTTGTTTAACTCTTTCAAAAAATGGCTTGGTTTGGAATTAGGGAAGCAGGGAATATTATCCAGTTATATTGTTTGGACAATGGATCGGGCCATTAGCGACCATGGACAAGCAATTTGACTTGGACTTAACTTGTGTGTCATGTTGCATCCCAGTGCACTGGTCTCCAACTCAAAAGCCAGATTCAGTTGAAGGTATGTTTGTGCTTAAGACTTTAATTTCATTTATAAATGTTTTATCAGTGAACTTGGGAGAAGAACCACTACTGCCATGCTGCAATGCTGCAGCCAGCTGGCATTGCCAAACCTCCCTTTTACCTTCCTGTGGAGAATGTGACTCAGTGTCCAGCAGGACCAAGCATAATTGCTGGTGGCCTACAGAGCTTCGTGCTTCAGAAGAGGGAAATTTCCACAACCTGTAGCTTGCATGTCCCTAAGTAATGTTTCAAGGTCTGTGCTGGTCAGAGGGGGAAAATCACACCTGAGGAGAGGCCCAAGCTCAGGTCTGAGACTCAGAGGTGCACATATAGCACACTGTTCAGAGATTTTTGGTTCATGTGTTTTTAACTAATAGGTGCAGAAAATCCACACCTGCTTCTGATCTGATTCCCTTTTTTGGATAATTATTATGATAGATTCATGTGAATATATCTCCTTAAGATTTGCTAGTTTACCGCTCTATGTATCCAGCTAATTTACCAAACCAGCGAATTTTGTGACGAAAACTCCAAACTGCTGTGAGTCTTTTCTGCAACATGTATTGCAGGAGATGGAAAGTTTGGTTACCAGCTCCATGTAGCAGAAGCTTGCACTGCATAACTTCTCACTCAAAATCTCAAAGCCTGATTAATCAGACTGCAGAGGTAGGTGCATGTTAGAAGCTCTCCAAAGCCTGCCTTATCTCAAAAGATGGACTGTCTGGGTTGAAAAATACCATTAATGGAAGCAAAGAGAGAAGATAACGTACTCATGAGATGAGAATGTCACTGGGTAGACTTAAATGGCTTAAATCTGCAGAACAGGACTGAACAAACCCCTTGGCTTCCTGATCTTAGACAGATACAATTTTTCGTAGAATCATACATTCATTAAGACTGGAAACAACATTTAAAATCAGCGAGTTCAATTACAGATCAAGCACATGACACTAAATCATGTCTCTCAGTGACATATCTACATGTCTTTTACAGACCTCCAGGGATGTTGACTCAATCTCTTCCCTGGGCAGCCTTTGCCAAAGCTTGTAAACCCTTTCAGTGTAGAAATTTTTCCCTAATATCCAATTTAAACTTCTCCTGGCACAATTTGAGGCCATTTTCTCTCCTCCTGTCACTTGTTACGTGAGAGAAGAGACCAAACCCCTTCTTGCCTACAACCTCTTTCACGTAGTTGTAGAGAGCCCTCCTGAGCTTCCTTTTCTCCAGACTAAACAACCCCAGCTCCCTCAGGTGCTCCTCACTGGACTTGTGCTCCAGACGCTTCACCAGCTTCATTGCCCTTCTCTGGACACACTAACCCAAAAGTGATCACAGGATTCCGATTGCAGCCTCTCCACTGCTGAGTACGGGGGCGTGATAAGTGCCCTAGTCCTGCTGACCCCTCTATTTTTGAAACAGACCAGGATGCCATTGGCCTTCTTGGCCACCTGGACACATTCCTGGCTCATGTTCAGCTGCTGTTGACCAGTACCCCCAGGTAATTTTCTGCTGGGCAGCTTCTCGGCCACTCTGTCCCCAGCCCGTAGCACTGCATGGGTTCATTGTGGCCCAAGGGCAGAACCCAGCAGCATTTGTCTTATTGGACCTCACACCACTGGCCTCATTCCATTGACCCAGACTGTCTCACTGATCCTGCAGATCCCTCTGCAGAGCCTTTCTGCACTCCAGCAGATCAACACTCCCACCCAATTTGGTGTTGTCTGCAAACTGACTGAGGGTGCACTCGATCCCCTCATCCAGATCATGGATAGAGGTGTTAAACAGGTCCAGGCCCAACACTGAGTCCTAGTGGTGACCCACTGATGAAACTCCATTCACCACCACTCTCTGGGCCCGATCATCCAGACAGTTTTTAACCCAGTGAACAGTGCACCTGCCCAAGCCATGGACAGCCAGTTTCTCCAGGTCAATGCAGTGGGAAAGGGTGTCCAAGGCTTTAAGAAAGTCCGGGTAAACAACATCCATAACCTTTCCATCATCTGATAGGTGGGTGACCTTATCATAGAAGGACATCAGCTTGGTCAAGCAGGACCTGCCTTTGATAAATCCTTGTGGGCTGGGCCTCATCCCCTGGCTGTCTTGCACATGCCATGTGATGGCACTCAGGACTGTCTGCTCCATGACCTTTCCGTAGCCGATAGGCTTGGAGTTCCCTGAATTCTGCTTTGAACCTTGTTGTAGAAGGCTGTCACATTTGCTCACATCCTGTCAACTGGGACCTCACTGACTGGCCAGGACTGCTGGTAAATGATGGGAACTGGAGCACATCCACCAGCTCCCTCCATACCATCTGGCCCTATAGACTTGTGCGTGTCTAAGTCTCATGACAGGAAACTGATCATTTCTCCTTGGATTATGCTTCATTTTGCTCCCCATCCATCTCCCAGCTCGGGAGGCTGGGTATCCAGAGAACAATGGCCTTACTGTTCAAGATGGAGGCAAAAAAGGCATAATGTACCTCAGCCTTTTCCTCAGCTTTTGTCTCTATGTTTCCCTCCACATGCAAATTTTTCTTACTTTCTCTTTTTTTACTCAAGGTAATGTGAATATTTAGACTTGCTGCTAAAGAGCTCTGGGATCCTCCAATGAGGAGTGCTGTAAAAAGTTCAAGGCACTGTCAGACTGGGAATTATCTAAATCACAGGGAATTAACTAAAGAAGATAAAGCTATTAAACATTCCATAACCCAGTTGTTTCAGAGGAAATGCGGAGAGATAAGTATTAATGAGGTTTTTTAGAAGATAGGAGAGTGAAGAAATGAAATACTGATAATATGTCTTTTGTCCCTTAAATAAGAAAAATACCGTGTCCAGAAAAAGCAGAATCCCTTTTTCTTAGAAATAAAATTACAACAATTACAGAAAAAAATCCCACACACATGTTGTTCTCTCCTAATAGGACTTGAAAGCATGGTTTGAAATTCTGTATTTTTGGTAAAGATGCAATAATCTTGACAAATTCATGGCAATGTTACATATTTGATGGAAAGATCCCCAGACTTAGTATCATGAGCATATGGCTTTGGCATATAGCTTTGCTTTGCCATAGCATGAGGAATATTGCTTCCATTGGTCAAACAGAGATGGTTTGATGAGAGCAATGGAAAAAAAGACATGCACACCTAACTCAGATAAAATTTCAATTGGCTGGCATACACAACTCTACTGAAAGAACAGAGAAGGACTCAATGATGATATCAGAGCTAATCTGTCAAATAACAGTAATTTTTATAAATCACCACAACAATACTGTAGGTCCCAACTCCCTTATAAGTACCTTACCAGCAGAAAAACCAAGTAGAACAAAGCAAGCAAGCAGAACCCTCACAGCTCCATTACTGCTGCACCTGCTATAGCAAATGCAGTCCTATTTTAAAAAGCATGTCTACTACAGTACTGGCTCACTTTAAATCAGTGTTCATATCCAGGTCTTCTTTTGGCTGCCGTCAGTATTAGAGATATACCTTTCCTAGATAATCCTTACAGTTTGAAATGATGTAGACAATCCTTATTAACACCTTAGAGACAAGATAATGGCAGTTCTTTGTTTAAGCCATTTATCTGAGTACCATGTTCCACTTCTTATGAGGGGATTTAGCCCCAAAGCTGCCTGAGTGTCTCTGTTTATCAATTCCAATATGTTTAAAAAAAAAAATACAAAGTAGTGTATCTTTTCTCACGTATACAGCTGGTTTTAAGATCATAGCCAAAGGATATATTTTGAGTCAAAGCTGTGTGCGATCCTACTGGAAGTCATAAACCTCCCTGGCTTTAATGGTTCTGCCAGAGTACCCTTATTTAGCAGCTATGAAAGCATAAGGCAAAGGCACTTATTGGGAAGCAAAGTTTATATCTGGCTCTGTTCAGCTGAAGCGAGCCCTTGGCTCAGCATGGCTAAATTGGTCTCTCTGCATGTTGGCCCTTCTCTGCCTGCTGGCACTGACATTGCTGTGCTCCTTAGTGCTGCTGCAGTTTTGCTGCTCATCCTTCCCCTCCTCCTCCTCCTCTCCCTGCAGCACGTGGAAGGCAGGAACACAGAGACTGTAGCAGAGGAGATGTACAACTGCAAATGCCTCTAATCCAGGTTGTAAAAGGCACAGAGCAACCAAAATCCAATTTAAGCACGACACAGAATACGGGTCCTGGAGCAATTTGGAGTCTGTTTCCTTCTCTGCATTTGAAGTCTCAACAGGCAACCAATTCGCATTGGCATCAGGGGTAGCTTAGCTTGTAAACTGCCTGCTCAAGACAAAGGAGAAGCTGAATGAATGACCCACTAATAACTAGCTTTTGGTATAGCCTGACAGTACATTTAGGGCCCCAGATTACCCTCTGGAGGTACCATACAAGGCTGCCAACACCAAACTCGCTGGCTGCACCTTGGCTTGGCCACAACCCCTGAGCAAGCAGACTGTGTATAAGGAACTGACTGTACCTCTGGGATGCATGGTGCGGTCCTGATCCTTGTTTGTTCATACATTATGTAACCTGGTTTTTGGCCCTGCTGTCTGTGCTCCAGCTTGGTGGAAAAGCAGCTAGCAGAGTTTTACTTCTTGCCTTCTGATGTCTGAATGCAAGGTCTTAAGGCAAGCCATTCGCACAAGGCAGTGTTGGAGTGCTTCTTCCTGCAAGCCTCTGTCCCAGAATGGGGATGTATCACTTTGAAAATAGACCAGCCCTTGGAGCACATCTTTTCTGGAACTACAGATGGAGGAAAAACAACCTCAGCAGTTACAGAATGAAATTTTTTAATAATAAGTGAGAGTATGTTAAATTCTGGAATGGAGTTGGGGAATCTGATGACGAAGAGACAAAACTGACACAAAGAGGGAGAAGGATACAGCTAATGTATTCATAATGAAAGACTTAGCTGTCTCTCCTGGGACAAACTGAACATGAAACTACCCAAAGCAAAAGAAAGAAGCCAATTTGCATAGTAAGAATGGGAAGAGCTAAGTGTACAGTAGTGTGTCATACACTTTCAGGGCTGTGGTTGAAGTGTGGTGCGCTGTTTCCATTGGAAGTTGCCAATTTCAAGTTCTTTGTGGAAGGGAAGAGAGAAAGAAGTGGCAAAAAGAGAGATATAGCCAGGGACAGAGTTTTTTTTTATTTCCCCCTCTACAGTTCTCAGCTTGCAGATGAGCTTCCTTCAGTGATATGTGCCTGTTCAAGGCCTTACTGTTGCTCCAGGTTTGGAGTAACTTGGCAGCAGATGAAGCAATCAAGTGCACTTTCATTAATTCAGGGCTGAGCTGCCTTGCCATCACTTCTAACCTTGTCCCCCGACACAGAACAATTTTCCCCTCCCCACATGCCCTGGGTAGCACAAAAGCCTGCTGCTTGGCACCAGGGAGGATTCATAAAATTAAGAGTCCATGTTCAATAAGCACGATGGAGTGGAAACAGCCTAGGTATATTAGTGACACTGCCAATATAGAACTCTTGGAGAACAGCAGCTTTATCAACTTTGAAGCAAACAGCAAAAGGTGTTGTTAGTGGAAAGGTCATCATGCTGTCTGCAGAGTGAGTGATGTAACAAGTCAAACAGTTTAACATTTTGAGAATGGTGCCCAGGAGAAGACGATGTATCTGGAATCCAACAGTGGCGTTGTCGCTGCCTGTGGGCTTCCCACTGTGGACCTGGCATCACTGCCCCCCATTTTCCTGAGATGACACCACAAGAAAGGTTTGGAGAAGATGGTTGGTGACCAGGATAACACACTTGGATGAGACACATCCCAGACGAGCTTGACAGCCAAGCACAGCACATTGCAAAGCTAAGGGTATGTTGCTGTGGTACTCTGTAGGGACATCAGAAAGAGCTCACCTTGATGCAGTGCCTTTTCATGTGGTAATAGACTCTTATGCTCACAAGATACTGTTTAGACCTACATTAAATCAGTTCATTGCAAATTTCAATTCCAGCTGGGGCTGCAAGGATGTAAATTGCTGCAAATGGGTAATGCAGAGAGATTCTTCACAGGTCCATCTATACTGTGTGTCGATGGCAAGTAGACCATGAGCCAGCAGTGTCATGGCAGCCAGGAGGGCCAAGTGTGTCCTGGGGGGATCAGGCACAGCATCGCCAGCCGGGCAAGGGAGGGGATTGTCCTGCTCTGCTCTGCACTGGGGCGGCCTCACCTCGAGTGCTGGGGGCAGTTTTGGGTGCCACAATATAAAAAAGGCATTAAACTATTAGAGAGCATCCAAAGGAGGGAACAAAAATGGTGAAGAGATTTGGGGGGAAACCGTATGAGGAGTGGTTGATGTCACTTGGTCTGTTCTGCCTGAAGAAGAGATTGAGGAGAGACCTCACTGCAGTTACAACTTCTTCATGATGGGAAGAGGAGGGGCAGGCACTGATCTCTTCTCTGTAGTTACCAGTGACAGGACTCGAGGGAATGGCTTGAAGCTGTGTCAGGGGAGGTTTAGGTTGGATATCAGGAAAAGGTTCTTCACCCAGAGGGTGGCTGGGCACTGGAACAGGCTCCCCAGGGGAGTGGTCACAGCACCACGGCTGACAGAGTTCAAGAAGCATTTGGACACTGCTCTCAGGCACAGGGTGTGACTCTTGGGATGTCCTGCACAGGGCCAGGAGTTGGACTCAATGATCCTGATGAGTCCTTTCCAACTGAGCATATTCTATGATTCTATGATCTTTTCTGCCCGTGTAAAATGGACCCTTTCTGATCTGGTAAGATTTTACTCATCATTTGTGTGAGTACTCAGGACTACAGCAGAGACCAGAGCAATTCAAAGAAGAATCCCTTTCTGTCTATATGTGATTCAATTTTCCTCAGGTCATTCTCATTCTCATCAAATAGAATTCTAGTTTCTGTTCCACTTTAAGGAATCAAACTACATACTTCATGGCTCATGATATTCTGTGGCTCATTGTCCAACTACTTGCTGTAACGAAAATAGAGATTTGTTTTGGGTGGGTTTTTTTGGTAATTGTTGAAACTGACACTTCTAAATAGTGGATAGATCAAAACATAAGTCTTGAAGTAATTATTGCCATAATAGCAAGTGCAGCGTGCAGCAAACACCTCCCAGCTCTAGCCCATCTCTCCTGCTTGCCTGCATGATTACTCTTAGCACTTTCAGGACCTTCTTCTTTTCAGCCTGGAGGGCACCAAAATACCCTGCCTTGTCACCATTTAGATTTATTGATGAATTAGAAAATTGCAAAACATGTTATGGGGATCAATGAATGCATCTATTTCACGCAGCCCATTTCTTCTCTCCTAGCCAGTCACACACAGACTGTTCTCTCTGGAAATTATATTGCCAGTAAGGGCCACTATGCAATGCATCTGATGTCCTGATAGTGCATACTCTCATTAGGCAAATCCCAAGGATAACTCAGAAGCTAATGAGAATGGTTACACATGCATTAACAAGGTCACTGATAAGAATATAGTCACAAATCACCTAATTAGGAGGGGGAAAAAATCCAGGCAAGCTCTTCTATATTTCTGTCTTACAAGTGACTCTCTGCAGCCAGCTGCTAGCTGTTGCTTCTCCTTCCCCTACCTGTACAGATGGCTGCCAAAATATGTCTCTCAGCCTTGAGGCCTGAGAAAAGAGGAAGGAGCAGAAACTCCTGAATTGTAGCATTTTGATCCAGTATGGAAAAACTAATTTGTGATTCTGAGAGTATCTCTTCAGGTCTGCTTCTTTTCTACCCCGAAGACTTACTCACATCCACCTACTCCCCTGCCGACTCAGTCTCATTCCGCACTCATTTTGTGTCAAAGGACACTGATGGGGGTGTGGCACTTGCTACACTGAATGCAAACCCCACAGAAATTAAGAGAAATATTAATCAGGTTTTCATCAAATCAAACCTCATTATAAGAGAATTAAGGTCAGTGAAAGTAAATTCTGGCGCCATTAGGAAATTTTGATTTCTCCTGGTTCTGTTTGCTTGCCTAGAAACAGGACAGAAAAACAGAGACCCTGGTATTCCCATGGCACAGAATTAAATTGCACTTAAATCTGATAAAGTGAATAGGATGGAACCTAAAACTGACATAATACTGTCATTATACAGGAAATATAAAGTTGACATAATCCTTCCAATTTAATCAAATGCTCTACATTTCTATAAGGTCAAAATAAAACCTACATCAACTGCATGGAAACAAAATGTTTCAATTTAACCAAGAGTTTTTAACGTGGCTGAATCAACACCTTTTGATACTTAAAAAAAAAAGTGCTTTTATAAAAGTTTTGACACACTAAAAAGAGATGCAAAAAAAAAAATGTCCTGCATCTGCAGCTGTGCTCTTAGTACTGCCTTACTGTTAATGGGCAGGAGATTTATTCTACTCCTAATAGTGAGAATTTACCTGTTAAAGTATAAACTACTACAACCTTATTCTATTATGGGTTTATAATACAAATAATTTGTAAAATTGTGATAATGCAGTCTATATACAGGTACAATAATATGTATGTACAAATATAGAATACTATAAGTACTGAACACACATATTTATAATAGTTGTACAAAGCCTAGACCAAAATTCTTACACAAGTTATACTGGCTGTGTTTATATAAAAGCAGAATATATATGCTGACTGTAGGAGAGGACAAAGCCTTGAATGCAGAGGTATTATACAACCACAACATGGCCTTAAGACAGAAATTTGTTCCCCTCTCTATTAATTCACTAAACCCTGCTCACTCTTGCTCAATACAGCAAATTTCCCTACTATCCCCCCTCTAGTGAGGCAACTTTATTCTCTGCTGGCACTTTCAAGGTTACTCTCTGCCTGAACAAATGATACCCATGCTGTCTTTTCTTGACTTTGACAGAAATCATCTTGTCCTTCATGATCTGTGTGCAAATGTGTGCGCACTAATAAATAACAACACTGCTCATTCAGACAGCGTCCTTCACAGGAGCACTTTCCAACCCAGCAAAATTAACAACAACATCAAACAAAACCCCTGCCAACTGGGATATAAAAGCTAAACCACACACTGACTGCCTGAGTAAGAAAAGAAATCAAGGTAAGGAGTAAACATGGAAAATTTATTCATACATTTCTGAGCAGCTTAAGTGGAAATCTTCTGTAGCCTGGTAGCACACTGCATGGGGAGCCATGTTGAAATACAATTGGTTTTGGGTGCCCTGGGCCAGGTCCCCCTACCCACACAGGCCCAGGGCAACACATGTACTCTGGACTTATTGCTGGCAGGGATTTTCCCTGAGGGACAGAGGTTATTTCCTGCTCTGAGTAGTTAGGGATGCACAGATACTGTCCTGAAGTATTACAGTAAGTCTTGCCCTCAGGCAGCTTTTAAGCCCTGCCTAGAAGGCAGGGATGGAGAAAGGAGGGACAATGCCCAGAGCTGATGCATTAGGAGCCAGTTGCTGATTCTGCTCGGGTCCACAAGAGTGGTCTGGCAAGACTTTAAACTCTTGCTGTAAAGTGACTGGGTGGATGCTCAGCTTGGTATCGGTAGCCCAGGGGCTTAGGCAGAGAAGAGCCCTGAGGGTCTACAAATGCACTCAGCAGCTCCTTCATAGTTTAGGTCTGAGCCTGCTGCTGACTGCAACAAAGCTTTTAAACAATAGGAAAAGGAAGTTAAAAGCTAGGGAGAAGTTACCAATTCAACGTTAGCACTGCTTTGGAGCCAAAGTTCCAATTGAAATCAAAATAAATCAGTAGTCTAAGAAGAAATCTTTGGTTCTACAGATTTTCCAGCTAATTTGTGTACTTGGTAGTTTAAAGGTACTGGTCATCCGAGAGAGAGATCTTTGAAATTGGAAAAGACAATAGCTAAGATTACCTTCAGAAAAATGCCAGGTGCCACAGGTAGTGCCGCTCAGAGCTGCAGTGGATTGGTGGAGTCTCAGGAGCCAGAAGTCTCCACTGGAGCAAACAGTTTGGTGATAAACGAGTAAACAAGGCAGCCAGCACAAGACCCTGAGTGGCGCCCATCAAAAGGCAGTACTCAAAGGGAAACATGAACGACCAGCAGCTTGAGAAAGCACAAAACATAAAATAACAAACCACAGACAATCCTATTTCTGTGCTAGTATTTCGGTGCTAGTCTTGAGTGCCCCTCTCTCCACTCCCACTGACATCAAAAAATGATATGAGATTTAAAAGCTGTTAGAAACACGTTCCCAACCTGTGGCCCAGCTTTTCCAGCCACTGCCCCAGCCTCAGCAGGAGCCGCTGGCCAAGGGGGAGCCCCCTTAGGGGCTGGGAGGGGAGGACAGGGGGATGGAGGAGGCAGCTGGAGGGGCCCTGCCGTTTGCAGGGAATATGTCAGCAGCAGCTTGCTTGGCAGACTCTAAGACACCAGGCATATGCACACACAATTCTGCATATGATTACTTCTAGTTCGAATTAAAAGATGAAACAAAGTAGGAAGTTCATCAGTGTAGAATAGGACAAAGAGTGAGCAATCATGCCTGACAGCCACAGGTTTGTGGAAACTTCATGAACTGTTGCTCTGAGCTGCTTGCAGAGGTTTGCACCCACGTTCCTTCATCGCTACCCTGCAGCTCCCATCTGACTTAATTTCTGGATGCCCCATTTATGCTCTGTAGTTTTAAAGAAAACTGAAGAGTATTTAGGGGATAGGGTTCCTACTGATTTTGTTAAAAGGCCAAACACTATCTATTGGGGTTTGGAAAAAGCACCATTGTATGCTGGAAAATTCAGACTGTGATCTGTGTTCTTTTCTCTCATTATCAAAGTCAGTGTACGTGCCTTGGTGCTTTCTATAAGGGCTGCATAATCAAAGCTTTTTGCCTGGCTTTAGAATACAGATGTCTAAGCCAAGAAAAAATCTTCATGGTGCTTCTTTTTTTCTTTTTTTTTGCTTTTCTTTTTTAACAATGACTTTTAAACAATATTACCTGCAAGACCAAAATAAGTAAGATCTCTCTCTTGCAGCTGGCCTGCAATAAAAATTATAGATTCTGATTTAATCTGTTTGTCCAACTTGGCTGATTCTAGCTAATCAAGTAAAAAAAACCATTAATAATAAGAAATTTGCGGCTAGAGCATCAGTCCTTCCAACCTACTATCTTCTCTCTTCCTAAAACAGTCACTTATTTATTCCAACATATACCTTAGAGTTCGAAGGAAAATATATTAATTGTTCCTAGATCTGATGGAAAATACATTGTACATTGAAAAACCCATTTACCAGCAGGGACAAATTCAGACTGCACATTAACCCTAGGCCTGCAAAACACTGTTTAAAAACGGGGATGTCATGTTCTTCATGTGTGAAAAACACCCTATTCTTCAAACTGAATCACATTTATTTTCACAGACGGGTCAATATTTTATCTTGATTTGCCATATTTAGTGTTCTCAGAATGAAAGTGGGTAAAATAGAAAATCTCCTAATTGTCACAGATTCTGTGTGAAGCCACAATGGCTGTGTGTCACCTTGATAAGCAGCTTATCCAGTACAAGAGACCTGCGTTCACAAATTAATGTAAATTACGTGAAAACACCAAGGAGTGGAACACAGGGCTATTATTCGCTGAAATGAGTGACTCACAGTATTGCCGCTGGAGTAGAGCTCAGACAAACCTCCCTACTCTTCAAAATCCCAGCTTTGGTTTCATTTTACAAAATACTGTAATTCCATTTTCTAAAGAAAGTAGATTTGGCCTTCAATTCGTTGGTCTCACCATATTAAAAATTGATCAAATACAATTTAAATTAATATTTCATTCCCTTTTTTCCCCCGTGGCCTTTCCTTTCTGGAGGTAGCTGCACTCGGGTGTCGCTTGCAACAGCAGTGTCCTGCAGGCACTGACCCATCCAGGCTGCAGGAGCACCGTCATGTGATGGCAGAGCTGTGGGAAGGGCCCCACACCCATTTTATAATTCTGTGGCAGAACATGTGTGGGTTTGTCCTGATGTCATCTTGCCTGGCGGGTACAGTTTGCTGTGGGCTCCCTGCCCTGAGGAATACACAGTCTCCAGCCCACGAGGCATCTTACACGTTTTTGGGCTAGCCTCCTTCACCCCAGTGCATGACAAAATGAGTATCCAGATGAGCTCAGCCAGGGGCTTCCTAGCATTGCACAGGACTTTGTCTGCTGAGCACCAAGCTCAAAGTTTGTCCAACACAAGCTGCATATTGGAAAAGCTCTTCCAAGCACCAGGCCTCCAACCAGGCAGGTGTGAAATCCAGAGAGCTACATGAATCAAGGCTTCTTGTGTCTAACCCTGTACTAATTCCATATGGTACATATTTCCTGCCCCCCCC
>VXAD01004646.1:1887613-1897984 GCA_013399195.1 Dicrurus megarhynchus | reverse complement strand
TGCCTTTTTCCCTGAATTATAAACAGCAGGAAAATGCTCTGGTCACAGTAAAGTCGTGTTTTGCAAATGTTCTGTTATTCATGTTCCACTGTCACTTATTAAAATTGAAATGCCTGGGAGCTTCACGAATGTACACAGCACTCAGAAGCTGCAGGCAGTTTCCTTCCCTCTTCTGTTTAGAAATTCACTAACAGCTGGTGAAGTCCCATCTTGAGTACTGTGTTCTTTTGGCCCCTCACTTCAAAAAGGACATTGATATGCTGGTCTGTGTCTGGAGAAGAGCAGTGAAGCTGGGGAAGGGTCTGGAGCACAAGTCCTATGAGGAGTGGCTGAGGGAGCTGGGATTGTTTAGCCTGGAGAAAAGGAGGCTCAGGGAAAACTGCATTGCCCTCTATAACTACCTGAAAGGAGGCTGTAGTGACATGGGAGTCCAGCTCTTCTGTCATGTCTCAAGTGGAAGGATGAGGGAAATGGCCATAAGATATGTCAGGGAAGGTTCAGATTAGATATTAAGAAAAAAAAATATTCACTGAAAGAGCAGTCAGGCATTGGAATAAGTTGCCTAGGGAGATGGTGGAGTCACGGTCTCTGGAACAGAAGAGGCGTCTGGATGTGGCACTTGGAGATACGGTTTAGAGGTGGTTGTGGTGGTGTTGGGTTGACAGCTGGACTAGATGATCTTGAAGGTTTTTTCCAACCTTGATGATTCTGTGAAAGACACGCTCTTTTCTTTCAAGTTGGAGACAGAATTTAACTGCAAATGAGATAGTGTTTATTAAGCATGATTTTTCATGCTCTTGTGAAAAAACCCAAGTTCTATATCAGCAAAAATTTAAACTATCCGTATGTGTAGCTTCTGCCCTCAATAAGAAACATTTTCATATTTCTCTCAGTCTTAAATGCTTCTACCCTTATTTTAGGATTCATATCCTAAGGCTATTCACAGCTTCTTCATGGAGTAGCTATAGATCAGCCTCTGACTTCACCTCCATTTTTTTATTCCTCCAGAGCAGGTCTTGCCTCTGTTCTTACACTTGGACATGTCAATTCTGGGTCAACAGGCTATTTCTTTTTGGTTAACTCTTACCAACTGCATAGTGTTTTTGTGCCTCCCCAGATCTTCCATCTAGCCCCCCTTTTTAGTTTCTGTGTTATCATATTTAATTTTAACTTTATATGATTCAATCATGAAAAAGAATTTTACACTATAATCTATAAGACATATTTCACAAAATAAAAAGCTGAAATGCATTTCTCAGGAAACAAAAAAAAAATGTTCAGAGATGGTATGGTCTCTATTTAAGTTATTTGCCATTTTTAAAATGCTTTTTCCTCTGCGGCAAAAACTTCACCCACTCTTGTATTCCAGCCCACGGCCACTGTGAATAGTTTGGAGCACCCACACACATGTTCAATTTCCACAGGTCTAATCACAGAGTCCTTTTCACAGTGATTTTCAGATCAACATAGATGGAAAAAAATAACGAAAATTTAAAAATCAAGGTCGATTCAAAGTCCTGAAAATTTCCAGGTGGTTCTGCAAAAGTTGAGTCAGGCTCAACCATGAGATAAGCACTGTCACAGGGATGTCGTACTGTACCTGCCTCCCCACCATCAGCTGATGGGACTTTCCAGTCTTTGATCTTTGTGCACAAATCCCTGTGATATTGCTGCAAACAGCTGACATCAACGAATCAGGCTTGTTATGTCTTTTTGATACCCTAAACTGTCTTATCTTTTTACCAATGAATGTAATTTCAGACAAATCAGCTAAAAAAGTAATGGAAGTCGCTCTCTGGCACAGTGGGAGAAGAAATGAAAGATAAGATCATTTTTCTCCTTCTCTCTTTATAATGACCATAAAAAAAAGCCTCTGAAATTAGTTGAATGAATCTTGGCACTTCTTTCTTGGCTGAGATCATAATTTCATGGTTAATTATTCTGTATCTAAATTCTCTCTGGTTGCAGCTTCCATGAACTTTTATTACTTTAGCAATATTCCTGGTTATCAAAAGTCTCAGTTTCTGTTTACCAGCGCAGCAATACCCATACTCAGGACAATGCCTTGGCTTGACTTTGGGCTGTCTAAACTTGGGGTTTCTTTTATGTGTACAGCAAGTGGGGTTACATTTTTTTTCTGGTTGCATTGTAGCTGTTGAGCAGCATTAGTGCAGGAACCAATGAATTTTTGTTTCTCTTAAGGGTACAGTAACTTAAAATTAAAATCTGCAAATGAGTTTGGGAAGCATCTGTCTCTTCTCTTTGTCCATCACACTGCCAGCTGGGCTTTGCCATTCCTAAAATACCTTTTTCTCCTCCATTTGTGGGAGATGCAAATTCAAAATTTTGTGCAAAATAGAATTAAATACTCAATCTGGGAAAGCGAAAGTGTGGGTTTTTCCCTTTAATGTGTTTCAGATATATACTATTTGGAGTGGTATTTTTTTTAAAATAAAAGTGCTTGGTAGACCTGTGATTTTAAGCTGTGTGTCTCTAAAACATTGCAAGGAGAAACTTATATTTTCAGGTGACTACTAATGAATAGATGTCAAAACCAACTTCCCACAACAGCTACCAATACAAATGCTCCCCACCCCAGACTGATTTTGCTTTGGAATTCAAGTTCAATGAACAAGAAATAACATTTTAAAGTCCAGTAATTTTCCCCTTGCCTCATTCAGAAGTGCTTTTTCTCCTTGGCATTACTATTGACTGGGTTGTTTCAATGGGGAAAAAAAGTAATTCTCAGTGTGGAGACAGTAATGTTGAGTAGCTGGGACACGATCTTGCTCTTGAGTGTTGCTCAGGAAGGGCTCTTACAGGTTTCAGGTGGATTCAGCTCATGGCTGAATGTGGATCTGGCTGAAGGCCTGTGTGGCCACAGGCACTCGTTGACCTTCAGGTGGCTTTTCTGCAGCTGCTGTCTTACAGCTCTTTTTGCATTTACAAGGAGCACAGGTAAGTTGTCACAGGTTGATGTCCCCCACTGGAGGTGGCTCCCATTTATCCATCACTTTGGAGGAAGCTGAGGGCACTCCATGCACTGTAGGTTCAGAGTGTTAATCAGCTTTCTGATTAACATGAGATTTCATGATTTATAATTGAATATGTTTATCAGCTCTTGTCACTGTCCCTACCGCGCACACTCCTGCGAGCATTTGTGTAAGAGCTCCTTGGTCGCTCATCAGGCACCAGCAGAGATTGTTTTGACAACACAGCTATTCATGATGACTCCTCCAAATGGAAACATTTTACAGCAAAGTTATTCACGCTCTGGGTGAGATTTCTGAGCACAACCAGCATGCCCAGTGGATGCTACTTGAACCGCTGAGAAGCTGTTCACTGACTGACAAGAAATGAGTTACTTGGGTTTAAGTGTGACACTGCAACAGGGTGGAGTAGAGAATTGAAGCTGGGCATTTTCCTCTTAGATGAGTTTTCTAACCATTGGGGAGCTCGCTAAGAAATATTTTCACTTTTTGGAGCTAAATTTGCAGGTTTCTAGACAGGTAGAACAGGAAATATCTTGAAACTAAAATAACTTTTTTTCATGGGATGAGGTAGCTTCTGTTTGTCCAGTCTCTACATCAGAAACTGCTTTCCAGGTGATCTTTTCAGGTGATAAGGAAACATACTGCATTGCTAATAGGACTGTGGCAAAGACAGCCCAAGACTGATACGCTAGCCTAGGAACACAAATATTAGAGTGTCCAGTAGACCAAAAAAACCACATGCTGGGATGCACAGATGCGCTTCCTGAGGATGCACCTTCTCACCATGTAACTTCTCACGAGTCTCTGAAAAAATTTTTCTCTTTTCGCTCTATGTGAATATGATAGCTTTTTTAAGGCAGTATGGTAGACAATATAGTACTTTATAATCACAGGCATCTTCAGAGTGCAAATGGACATCAACTGCTCTGTGCTCCATACTGAAAAATAAACAGACTCCAAGAGGAGAGAGCTAGCTGAAAATAGTTATAATAACAATAAAGTAGCCATAAATGAATGTTATGGAAACTAAAGGTTTCTGACTATCAAATAGGCAAAATTTTGGAGCAGCTCTGCAGAGGTACTCAGACTAGAGAAAAATTAAGCAAATGAACAAAAAAAAAAGCCCAGCAAAACAAACTAATGTTAGGCTATTGAACTCATAAAGTTAACAAACTATAGCCCTTAGTACCACAGAGCTCATCCTTTTTTTGGGTATATTGACCTGTTTTGACCAATCTGCTTTACTGTCCTTGGAAACAAGCAAAATCCTCATTATTTCTCAATGTTATTTGCTTTTTGTTCATTTTTTTCTTTTTTACTCTAGGTAATAAAAATGGGCAAATGATCATTGCAGGCATCAGGTACAGGGATGGTGTTAAAAGTCAAGGCAATACAGAGAAGGAACAGTTTAAAAAAGCTGTCAAGAAAAATCATTCTTAGGAAAGGGAGGATGAGTATTTAAAACTAAAACTAAAACTAAAACTTTTCTTTTTGACAAAGTTATATTGAAAACCGCTCCTTTTTTTTTCTTACTTTCTTCTCCTCAAAGATCCCTATGTTGGGGGCCCTACTGAAAATTAACTACTGGAGAAGACTCATCTAGGCTATTTTGGCATGGAGTGAAATGTTCCCAGTGCTGGAAGGCACTTCCCCAAGGTATGGCTGTGTGGGAGACCTTGCCAAGGTAGATCCAAGTGAGCAGTTTAGGGGTTTGCAATGCTTTCCTAACCAGAGAGTAACTCGAGGAATCCCTACGCCGCAAGGCAGACAGGTGCAAAAAAGCCTTGCCATGGGTAGCATCCATGACCCTTGGAAGACAGAAAATAATATGTAGCAGAGAATGGTGAGCAATCCACAAATTTTCCTGTGTGTAGGGCTCCTGTGTTCAGTGTTTAAGCAGCACTAAGCTGGATGGTGGGAACAGAGTTAGAGAGGAGGTTTTTTTCAGTGCTGCAGAGTATCTGAGAGGATGCTGGCTTGCTGAGTTGCTCAGCCAGTTCTTACAAATAGGAATTATTTTCCCATGTGTGCAGATTTCAGGCTCTTCTTTTCTTTCCTCATGAACACACAGATGTACATATCATCGTTGAAAGGCAACCAAGGAATGTGAGGTGAGAAAAATACAGTGATAACTTTTGGGTCTCTTCCCTTATTCTGTCAAAGGAAAAACTCACTCAGCCAAGAAAGGGAACAGATAAACCTTTGAGCCAGCCTAATTCATTCAGCCCATCAGAAAGCGAAGGGATACACACACAGCCCCATTCATCCTGGTGCCCTTGCTGTACATTAAGAAGAGATGTATTCACCCTTTCAGGGGCTCTCAGTACATCCTTTCATTTCGGACAGTGCCTCATTCACCTTCTCCTGAAGTGCTTCTTTCCAGTAAAATCAATCTAGGAGACCATCAGCCCTGCATACTTGGTAATTTCCAATTAAAACAGCAACATCTGCATTGTATAGGAGGTAAAAATGCTGGAAGACTAAGGAGGCCAATTTCTAAGTTTAGCTATCAGAGGTGAATGTAACCTAATTTAAATGTGATGAAATTAGACCATTTGCCCTAATTTTCATGCATTTAGCATTATCTCAAGAATACTGATGAGGATAGAATGAACACCTGAGAGCAGCTGGCAGGCAGCATGGTCACTGTGCTGCATCACATTCAAGGTTTGATTTCAGATGGAAAGACAGAGTTATAAAAATGAGGGATAGAGGTAGGTTATCTGGCTCTCCAGCTTGTTTGGGAACAGGAGAATGCCAGCATCCTCCCTTCAAAATCACACTGGTTTCTTCTTTTGCTTCTGCTAGCCTGTTCTGGCTGTGTATTGAAATAAACTCGACACTGTTTATTGTTTTAGGGGAGAGGGTTGCTCTTTGAGAGGTGTTGGTGGGAAAACTGGGATGTGGGGGACTGTTAGCTTGCATTTTACTTTTTAATTAAATGGAGGTAGGAAGAGGAAAGCATTGCTCCTTGAGTCAGTCCATAAGTAGCAAAGACACTACTACTTCCATCTATTGGTGGAAAAGTAAAAATTATTTTACTTATTTTCCAAAGACAGGAATTACAAGAATTTCTAGTGCCATCTATGAGTGAACACAGAGAATTGCCAGTATTCCTATCCCTTTATTTTACACACACACACAGACACACACACACACGTATATAAAATACAGAAATGCACACTGCTCATCCTGCCTCCTCCAGGTCCACACAAGATCTTTGTGAATAAAATCCTTTTGCAGCTATTTAATACACACACTTGAATAAATCCAGCTGGAGTTAGCAAAACTTTAAAACTCACCCCCATAGTATAAGGTACCTTCCAAACCAGCTGACATTCAATCTGTCATCACGATGCAAAGTTCTTAAAGGAAAGCCTAAAGGAGATACCTGAGCTCAAGTCTCTAAACTTCCTAAATAACAGCGATCCAGGGTCAAAATCTGCATTTGACCCATACCACACTGAAGAGGAACATCTTCCCACCACCCCTGCTATAATTCAGGTTCTTTGAAATACATCCTAATTCAAAACCAGCTGAAAACAGCAAGATTCAAAATCCAGTTGTTGTCCTCCACTCACCCCTGAAAAGACAAGCACTATCCACCTGGAATTCCCCCCTGGATCTTACTGGGAAGCAATTTAAAACCTCAGAATGATAATTATCTTTTCCTGATACTCTATAGGTTGAATTTAAAATGCTTTTGAATACTCCTCATTAGAGACTGTCAGAAGCAGGGATGTGGGAAATCACACACTATAATATTTCCTTTTTTGAGGTTCCCAAAAGTATCAATATAAAAAAGTGCAACTTATGCCTGGGAGAGACTTTCTGTTTTATTTCTCCTCACCCATATCTCAGTCTGTTTCCTGGGTTTTTCTTTCCAAAGAGGACAGTAGCAAGGAGTAGTGGCAATCCAGTAAATAAAGACTTGTTATATTGGATTCCATGAGAGAAAAACATCGAGAAAAGGACTACAACATATCCCGAAAAACATATTACTTTCCCCTCGGGAGAAAGTTAGGAGTTCACATTAAGGCAAAATTCATTTGCAGAACTTCCTTAACACAAATTTGCAACAGAAAGTATTGTAAATGTTGTCATAAAAAGTGAAACACCAAGAAAATATTTCCTGGAATTTTTTCTACTATTGTTAAAAAAAAACCAAAACAAAACAAGCAGGATAACAAAAAACCGACACCAAAAGTGCCAGACCCAGCAGTGTTTCCTAGGCTGAGTGCAGTGGCACACAGGCACGTGTGTTGTGGCTGTGAAAGGTCTGGCTGGGAATAGGAGTGCCCCTGCAGCACACAGATGTCACTGCTGCCAGGGCACGGAGCCCCTGGCCCAGCAGAGCGTGTTAGATCCGCCCAGTGCCACCACTGCCCTCCAGCTCTCTGCAGGGAGGCTGCTTGTGCAGCAGCACAGGCAGTGGGCACCTTTTCACTGCCAGGTTTCACATCCACAGTGCCCTAGGAGAAGTGAGTACAGCCAGCCAGGGCAAGTGATGCCCTGGGTTTTCACATGGAAACAGACAGCATCTCATTACACTCTGCAGAGATGTACACAGAAGTAAAAATTGTGACGTCCTCTCTGGCTATGAAGTTATTTTTAGTTTTAGGGGAAGGTTCAAAGAAAAACCTTGTGGAGTATGACACAATTTCTACGTTAAACAGTAAAGTGTATTATTTGTTTGGTGCTTCTTTCGGTTTCTCTTGAAAGCAGAGGTCAAAGGAGACTTTCATTAGCTGGGGACTTGCATTTTCTTGATGTTGGGTTCATGGTCAAAATACAGCTAAATATGGATTACCAAAGGAGCACTTAAACCAAAAAATGTCTCTCAGAAAGAGAATCCCAGCAAGCAATATACGTAGTAGTGCATTTCTCATCACTGGGAGGCATCAATGGAAAATGTGAGGGGACTAGAGGGGGATGTTACATCCATTGTATTTTCAACTAAGTCTTTTCCTCTGAATAAGAACATTTTGTGTTAGTTTGAAAATGACATCTCATTTCAGTCTGACCTGACTGAACTAGGGAACATTTTCCAGAATCAAGCACAAAGGAGAGATAAAAATCTAACTACAGAATTTTCAAGTTAATACATCTTACTTCAGAGAATGTGGATGTACAAAACCAAAAAGATTTACCTTTTGTTTTCAGTAACCAAATGCCAGCAAATTACTAAGAAGGGCATGGTACAGCAGAGTCCTGGACTTTGAGACCCTTGTTTCAAAGCAGGTGTAACTCGGGTGAGTAAGGTTGTTCTTCATAAGGGTTCTCCACAGGATTCTGGCACTGCCCTATGAAACACACCCTGTCCTGCTCTGATCTTTTCCTTGTCCTTATAATCCTTCAAATTTCTGTGATGTGTGTCCAGAGTGTATGTACCTAGATTTTGTCTTTATTCCATCTCATGGAAGATCAGTTGGGAAAGTATGCGAGTATTTCTGTTATGGGCTTTCTACACATGCCCTAAGGCAAAAAAAAGTTTTTCTAACAAATCCACGTGTGTCAGTAATTAAAATATAACTGCAGATAAGGATTTCCCCCACACAGAGACACTATTGCATGCCTCATCTTTTTCTAAGCCATTTATTACAAGACAGAAAAAATTTGATTTCCTTAGTCAGGATTTATCTATTTTTGCCCCTCAAGAGTCTGTGTAGATCCACAGTGAGAAGCAATGGCACAACTGCTTGTAAATTTATCACAGGATGTGTTACTGCAATTTCAGCACATTTCCAAGCAGTAATGATAAGTAGGTTTTTAACAAAGGTCCTTTATCTGGTCTGGTTGCCTGAGGAATTACCTTTCTTTCTGTAAGATACCACCATGAAAAAGACAAGGTCTGGTCCCTCAAGTGGAAGAGAACAAGAGCTTCAGTTTTCTAATGTGCATTATTGGCCTAACTTTTATTTTTCTTCATTGGGGTTTGGTTTTTTGTTTTGGTTTGTTTTTTTTTTTTTGTTTGGTTTTTTTTTTGTTTGTTTTTTTTTTTTCTTTTGTGGGGTTTGGATTGGATTTTTGTTTTAATTTGTCTTGGTATTGGGATTTTTTGGGGGCTGAGGGGAAGAAGAAAGGATGCACTTACTTTGGTATTAACAGGAATTTGGCTATGTGGTAATTTCATGTTATAGTTTACATACAGCTATTTGTGTGCATGTTAAACTGCAGAAATAAATCCAACGAGAAAACAGTTGATTAAGCAAAACAAAAAATAAAAAGCAAATTTGAAAAAGCCAGGAGAGACCTTCAGAAGATACATTTTCAGGCAGTGAACTGTGACTACCATGCACATTTCTTCATGGGAACTGAGCCCAGAAGATGCCCTTTGGTTTTGTCCTTGAAAGTAGTGAGTCAAGGGAAGAAAATTTCAATTAACAAGAAAGCAGAAAGACAAGTTTTTAGAAAATTCTTCTGAGAGTTATGAAAATAGATCCTTATTTTTCTTTTCTTTGTTACTACACACTTTGTTATTGATGTAGACTTAGAAAAAAATTGACCAGAAACACAAATCTCTACTAAAAGAACCCAGAAATACAGAGCAAATGAAATTACCACCTTTAACCAAAAAATGAAGATGTTAGGGGACCAGTTTGTTTTGACTTTCTCAAAAAAAAATATAATAGTTCTTTCATATTTTAGCCTGGGAATAAAATTTTTAAATGTAAATTGTGAAAATGCATCCAAAAAGTAATGCAATAACCCCCAAACTTCACAGAGCAGGTTTCACACAGAAGGCCTTCTTTGGGCTCAAACTGGTGAGCTTTGTTCCCCCCTTCATTTTAAAGTAAAAAACCCCAACCAAACAAAAAGAAGATGCAAGAGAATTATTTTTTCCTCCTACAATTTGGTTTAGATATCAATTTAATCTCCCTTCCCACTCAAGTTCCTTGATCAGCTCTACTTTTGACCTTTTATTTTTAAAACAAAGGGGAAAATAAGAAGGGAACTTGAAAATTCATGCAAAACAAGGCTGCCTAATTTACTAATGCAAACATTCACATTCAGAATCCTGGAATTGACCAGCATATCAATGTGTTCCTGACATTGAAATTAGAATGTGAAAGAAGGGTACCTCCCCCACTTGCTCGAGATTCAAATGTGTCATACCTCTGCACACGTCCTTCTCCTGCTCGGGCTGAGAAGGATGAACAAGAGTAGTCCTGTGAGTCAGAGTCTTCCCTGGAGAGCCTTCAACCACAGCGTTATGAAGGTGGTAGTTTTGTTAATTCAATCACATCGAGTGTTTGCCTTCAGCCACTAATGATGGCAGAGCAAGTCATTCCTTTTATATTGTAGAAACCCACCTTTTTCATCCTCAATGCAGTCAGGTTTGGGGGGGGGGGGGGGGGGGATGGTGCGGTATAGCGTG
>VXAD01004646.1:1733878-1887602 GCA_013399195.1 Dicrurus megarhynchus | reverse complement strand
GGAAGTTTGACCAATCTGTACCAGTTTCTCCCCAGTTTCATATCCTTGACTGCACAGCTGTTTTGGCTCAGTCTCCTCCTATGGTGGAGAGCACTTCAGCTGGCTGCTGTTCTTTGCATGGGATAACAACCTGGTAACTCACTGATGCCTGGGCCAAGAACCTGCTGGTTCTGCTGTGGTATTTCCATGGCCCAAAGCAGTTTGTGTGGCAAGGGCTGGGTAGAGCAGTGGGGTACTCATGAGAGTACAGCTCACTGCCATGCTTGTGCCATGAAAATCCCTAAAAGTTAAAGTCCCTAGCACATCTATGAGTGGACTCATGGCAGAAATGGATGAAAGAAAATCCTGCTGGTATAAATCAGAATGCTCTGATTATTTTCACCAATATAGAGTTAATAATAATCATTTGCACTAGTTGCAAAACTGGCCTCTCATGTGTAATTGATGACACAGCACAGCTGCTGTGGAGGAAGAACAGAAATGTCCTCCCACTTCTTTATGAAGAAGCTCCATTCTTTAAAACACTCAACAGATAGAGGTGGCTCCTAGGAAGTCAACATGCATCATGTTCAAAGATCTCAGATATTCTGCTGGTAGGTGATTGTTTTATTTCAGCTTCAGCTGTCAGTGTTAGTCAATTGTAATGCTAAGTAAGGTTCCATCACTTGCTTTCCTCGGGTACAAGGAATGGGATGTTTCGCGCAGGTCTGCGCTACTTTTTGCTACAAGCTCTCCAGTAATTCTCAAGGTACACTTTGAATTTAAAAAGCTTCTCAACATCTGAGGGCTGGGAGTGTGTTGCTCTTTTGAAACAGGATTGGTTTATTCCCAAGGCTGGTGCAGTTGAAAGAACAGAACCAGCAGCAAATAGCTACATCCAGCTTAATTTATTGTATATTAAAAGTTTGCTGGTTGTTTTCTCCCTGCAAACATATTCCAAACAGTTAAATAAAAGTTTTCAGGAAATTAGCCTTTTTTCTGCTAGTAAAGCACATAGAAGTTGGAGTTGGATCTGTGTGCTGTGAATGTCACCTCCAAGGGCTATGAGAGCTGATTTTAAGAGATGTCTGGCACTTCTGCAAAAGAAACTAATGCTAGGATGACTTCTTGGAGTCACCATCCTCAAATGTTTCCTTTCCACAACCCTTTACTGTGTCAAAACAGACAGCAAACCCTTTCATTTCAGCAACTTCTGGCTTCAGCACTGCTATCTCAGCAGGATGTGAAGACAAGATAAAAAAGCCAGCAGTGACTTTGCCTGTAGATGGGTCAGAGAAATTTTTCATGAAAACAGCTTTCATTTCATCCCTAAGATGAAGTTCAATGACTTCAGCACAGTCAGGTCCCATGCTATTACACGTGTAGGTAAACAGCTCAGATATTAATATACAGCTGAGAAAATCTGTGGGTTTTTTTCCTTTTGTGGGTTTGGTCTGTTTGGTTGGGGGTTTTTTTTTGTTGGGGTGGGCTTTTTATTTTGGTTGGGTTTTTTTTTTTTTTCCCCTTTTACTTATTTTATACTTGGGATTTAGCTGAAAAAGGACTCATGAGCGTGTCTTCACAGACACACGGCACTGGTTGGGCTCCTGCTCCAAGTATTTTCCCTGTGATTTAATCCTCATGAGGGACAGCCAAGTAAGATTTCATATTTAGACTTTATAAGACCTGCCACCACTTTTTCCTGGCCCATCCAGAAAAATTAGGGCACAGCAACCAGCACTTCACTGAAGTAACATAGAGCAACACAGGACTGGCTCGGCCTTTCCCAAAGCAGCACAATGTAGATCAAAGAATTTAACAGAAAAGCTGTGTTTCAACAGAGGTAAGTTCCAGAAAACAAGCCTCAGATTAGATAAGCAAATTCCCAGCTCTCAGTAGCTGAAGGTGAAACACTGAAAGACGCAGGGGCTGAGCACTTGCTGAAACCATGGTGCAGCTGTGCCCACACCATAATGGAAACCAGCAGAGGAGACAGCCGGCACTGGCGGGTGAGCTGCCCGTGAGCAGCCCTGCTGAACAGCCCGAGGAGAGAGGGGTGTTTTATGGGTGCAATAATGGTGGTGCAGAGGGGTGAGCCATGTCTGCCTCCTGCCAGACTCCAGCAGGCAGCTTCCAGTGATCCAGAAGGCAACCGCTGGGGGTGTTCGGGGCATCTGTGGTATAAGTGTCCTGTGCCCAGGACTTCATATTCACGGCATAGAATGGACAGACTGCCCACTGTTTTCTGCCTGCTTTGAGCCCTCTGAGGATACCTAACTGCATCAGAAGGGGACACAGATCATTTCCACCAGGCCAGCTGTGAGCAGCAAAGTGTGTTTGGAAAGGCATTTCAGATACACGCTGCAGGAAAGATGACCTTGCCTGCTGTGCCATCCGACATGTGGGAGCAATCTCTGAAGAGCCCGTCTGTAAAAGTGGCAGCCCGTGGCAGCCTCCTCACTCCTCCATGCCACAGCAGGACCGTCGTGAGGATGGCCATTAGCTCAGGACAACATGCATTCATTGAGTATGTATGTACATTTTGCTTCAGTCAGGAAGGGTATTTGCTTTATACCAAACTGCTTTGTAACAATAACTTGTACAGGACCAACCTACCTGCACTGAAAGGGATCTAGGAACCTGGAGATAAAGCTGAAAGGTCTCATCTCAAAGACACAATATCTGAAGAATGACAAAAGTATTTTTCTGGATCGGTGGAGTGGAGGTCGTAGACTGGATTGTTTTCCATCTGCAGTGTCTTCTCAGCCCACCAAAGAGGAGCATTTTTATACCTGTATCCAAACACAAACAACAAAGTTGGGGAATTTTGATCTGAATGGATAGACCTGTTTCCAGTATCTTCCCTACCATTATTAAGTGGCCAAGAAAATTCTTCCTTATTCATTTCTAGATGTAGATAGGAAGCATGGTTCTGTCAGTGAACTCATTACCAAAAAAAAATTCCTTGTATTACATGACTATCTTGCAGGTATCTCTGCTACAATCCTTTGTCATGTTTGTTTAAGCATTCATAGCTAGCTCCCAGTTTGAGAACTGTAGTAAGCTGCACAGTTACTAATTAATCAATATAAACAAACTGCTGCGTCTTGAGTCCCTTAAGAGGAACAGAGGAAAAGACACGGCAGCTATTTTTGCATCACAGTGACTCAGGGGTACTGCTCTACGTGCTGAGCAGTTTGTATTTTCCAGAGAACATCCACACCTTTGCGTTTCAACAGTAAACTCCAGAGAAGTGCTCCTTCAGTTGAGCACACACTCCACAAATTTCTCATGTAAACCTGAGAGAGGATATCTAAGAGTCACACACCTAAAATGTGCCTTGAATAGTTGAAAGAGAGAGGTTTTGATGTGTGTCAAAATACAAGGTATTCAGCCAGGAATTGTCAAAGTGAGAGCTTAGATCTTACATGTTTAGCACTTCCACCTAGAAAAAGAAACACTAAAAGAAATTTGGAGACCACCAGTAACGTGGGAAAAAAGCCTCCAAGCCAGTGTGGACAACCTGCAGTGGCTCAAGGAAAAGAGACATAACCTTATTTGAAGAAAAGGCTTCACGTCTTGGGAAGAGAATAAATTTGGACAGTACAGGGACAACAACACTTTACTGCTGTGGCTTCCAAAACTTGGGGGAATTACACAGGGGAGGCAAGCAGCAGGGGCAGGGCTAGAGCCACACACCTGCACGTTGGATCTCTTTGCTGAGGAGGGCCCTGGAGGGACTGCAGCCCATGAAGGACCTACAACAGGATGAGGACCAGTGGGTGGCATGGATCAGCAGAGAAAAACCTGCTGTGCACCGGCCCAACCTCATATGCCACTTGTCACCTCACCCAAAGGGACAGGGAGGGACTGAGTGCAACATGCAGGGAAGTGGGGACCAGGAAAGGTGAAGACGTGTTGGACTGACGATCAGTTTGGAGAAAGGGGGAGAAAGACATTTCCCTCAGGGTTTGTTTTATCCATCAGCCCCTTATTTTTCTCCTCAATAGCCGAAGTAATTATTAAAGGTTTCTGTTAATTGGAAATTAATTGAATTGAATTGAATTAAATTAAATTAAAATCCCTGAGTCAAGACTGCTTTGCTTGTGACGAGAGGTCTTAACTTACTTGGTCTTTTCCCTCAGCCCTGGGCTGCTTTTTTCCTTTTTTCTTTTTTTTAATTTGCAATCACCACAATGTGCTGATAGGGGGATATTTCTTCTTTAGGATAGGGATGCTCAACATGCAGCACATGAAGCCTATGGAAGGGGACTGCAGGGCAATGAAAATGTTGGCCCTTCCTGGCCATCACTTCTTCTGAGGACACACTGCCCTTTCCCTGCCACAGTCCAGCTGATGCCTTAGGTTTTAACTTTTATATTTTTCAAACCCTATACTGCTTAGTGTGTAACTCTGAAGTTTCTTGCAGCCTGTTAATTTCTGCTTTCTTGTGCTAGGTAGACATAACAAAGCCTCTCCAGGCCTGCTCTCTGAGGACACCCAGACCGTCCTAGGCACAAAAAGTATAAACCAAAGAGCCTCTAAGGGGGGCAAGCGGAGGGGAATTACATCATTAAATTGACGCTTTAATTGGAGAATTAACCCTGATATGCAAAGGAACCAAACCTATAAAAGTGTGAAGAACTCGTGACCTGTTGCCCATCTTGGGGTCCATCTTGGCAGTAGCCTCTGGCTCTCCAGGGGGTACCTTTGAAGGCTTTTCAAATAAATACCTACCTTATTCCCTTACTCCTGTCTAGTCTCTGTTTCTAGGAGGCCTCTTGAGGCACCACAGACCTACCTGGGGACAAGTGGCAAAAGCAGCTGTGCTCTAGCCTGTTTCTGAAAACAGAGTGTGAAAGGAGGCTGCCACCCTTGTTACTTCACACAATCTTGCACCTGGCTGGGAGCAAACAGGGACTTACCTGTGCATGCTCACCATCTTATCTGGCTGCACCACCCACACCTGGTGCGTGTGTATTTGGGAAATCCAGCCCCCTCCAGAGGCAATCATGAACCTTGCAATCACAGCAGGAGGCTGGGTGCATGCCCAGCAGTGAGACCCTTTGCAGCCCGTGAGGAGCAGCACTGCTGTAAAGCTGCAAGTGACAAACCCAGACACCATCCACATGATAAGGCCCAAAGGGACTCCTGCCTCCTGAAAGAAACTGTCCAGCTTTTGGATCCCAGAGAAAACACTACCCTCTCATATCTATAAGTGATCATAGCTCAGGAGAAACTAGTGCCTGCATGACAAAAGGATTACAGAGCGTTCCCTGTGAGGTCAGGAAAGTCCAGAGCATTTCAATCAGCTCTTTGATATTTGCAATCTAGGCAAAGTCCCAGGCCACTGGTTTAAGGATTAGAAAAAAATAACAGAAATATTTCTTAAACTGGTTTTGAAATCTGCAAGTGTTTTGTGCAACAGGAAGACCAGGCTCCAGGACCAAGGCAGTGCCAGCAGCCTGTTCAGCAGCACAGGAGATGGTGTCCACTCAAGAAATATTTGTGTCTTTTGGGTGGGACCATGGTTCCTGGATACAGAAGATAACAGAACTGTGTGAGGCCTTCATAGTTTGTCATTAATACCTAAACACTGGCTTAAAAATGAAGCTGTTTTGGTCTCAATTAAACATTACATGAGTGCTTAAAATAAAAGCAGACAGGAACACAGTGAGGTCCATAAACATTTCTCCATTGTTTGAAACCAAGTTCCATTTCCAAGATTTGCTGATGACACTGAGCTATTTTGGGTGCATTCCAGAGGAAACCGAAGAAAGGTGGAAAACCAGACAAAATGTTGTCACACTAAAGATATGCAATTTGAACTGCTTTCAAATTATACTAGGTACTGAATTGAGTACATCAATTCAGAAGAGACACCTCTGTATTTTAATAAAGAATTTTGTAACAATCTCCTGACAATCTGTTGGTGGCAAAAAAACCAAACAAAAAATCCAAAAGGAAACAAAATGTTACAGAAGATGGAAAGGCTTTCAACCGGCTCATCAGACAAGTGAGCTAGTATCTAGCTAATCATTCAAATCCTGTTTATTTTCTTTAGAGCAATATAACTAAGGCAGAATTTGGAGGTATCACAGGATAAGTGTGTGAGTCCTACAAGAAGTTGGGCTGACTTAAACCGCCTTTTTAAATAGGCTATTCCAGGACCTATTACATGTGGCTTTAAGTGCTGACCATGTAAAAGAGTAGCCTTGCTTGGGAGTGGTAGTTGTCAGCACACAATGAGAGATTTTTAAAGAAATCAAATTATGTGAGTAGTTGGAGCAAACTTTACATCCCCGCCCAGCAAAGAGCCGAAATGCAGTTCTCTCTGTCTTCAGAGAAATGTAAGGCATCAGTGCTGCCCCAAAAGCATGGGGGCATGTTAAGCTCTGTCAGACTCAGGAATGTTCAGATGGCCCAGGATGCTTTTAGAGAGCAATTTAATTTGTCATCTCTCACCCACAAAGGTAATGGCCATAGGGAAGGTTCAGCCATCTACCTGGTAAAGTCCTTAGGTCATCAGGCATATGGCAAAGGCTCTCAGGGAGGAACCCTCTTCAGGATGGGTCCCATTTAACTTCTGCATGAGTGACTGGAAAAGATGAATAATGTGCTCATAACATTTACAGATGCTGATTAATTAGAAAACGAAGCAAAGAGATACTATGCAACTGAAAGGCAGTAAGAAAATTAAGTACTGGTGTGTGAGGCATACACACAGAGTCAGCACACACACATTTGTATGAGCGTGCACATCAGCTTCCAAGCATAGTGAAGGAAATTATTTTCTGAATTACTGTTTTTATTGACATTAGACTCACTCTGTTGAATGGCTGAATGAAAACACTTTTCCATCAAATGCAACTATCTAATACCTTTTACTGCTGTGGGCAATACTGCTGATCTAGTTCTTTGTTTCCACAAAGGTGATTTCAGTCCAGATTCCTGATAATTTTTTTTCTACATATCTTCTGTTTTATCTCTTGTATATCTGTATTGTAAAAGCAGCATGTGAAAGCATTTCAGGTAAAGTCCAAAAGGGAAAGAGTAAAAGTACAAATTAAAACCTGTTAATTTTTACCTGAGAAATCAAAACTTTGGTTGAGATATGTCCTGAACATGGCCTTGTGGTGAGAGGAGGAAGCAGAAGGGTGTGATTCCTGCAGGTGAACAGCACTCGCAGTGACTGTTGGAGCTGGGTCTCTTTGCCAGACAAACACACCCAATGCTTTCATTTTCTGACTGGATTCCAGATGGCGCTGCCCGGTGGATGTGATAGCGGGGGAATTGCAGCCAAGGCATGAACACCTTCCCACCTGTTTAAGGCTGGCAGGATAGTTCTTTTCTTTGCAATTACTCTGTGACCTGTGAAAGAAAAGTTTTTCATTTTTCACTTCTGAACACTGGGAGTCAGGACCGCTTGCAGCCAGTGCAAGGTCAAACCACTGAATTATTACTCATTTTCCATTGTTTCCTTCATCTGGAAAAACAGTTCTGCTCCTTTTTATATACTACTTGAAAAACCTGTGTTTGATCAGCTCTGCCAGGTATGTCTGCACATGCACAAGGATGATGGTGTGAGGCAACAGGGTCACTTGCAAGCAGCAGGGAGAAATACCAGGAACACTGATCTGTGCTGTGCTGTCTCACTGACCACACATTTTACACTCTGATACACTGGGCCAGGGAAGCCTAAGTGAGCTGAAAATGTCTCACAGGTCTGAGTGGGGACAGATTTTTAGCTCTTGAATATTAAGGCTAACTGTGTGTAGGGTTGGAGGGTTTTTTCCTTTTTCACATACACCAATCTGAAGAGATGAGGCTCTTCAGGGAAAACCAGCAACCTTCACATACACACACATATTCAGAATGGGTTGGACGAGTTACTTCAAAGGGTTTATTTTCTTTGAACCTCTCTGCTGACAAACCCAGCCGTGTATTCTAGGTTAGAATTGCCCTGTGAAAAGTCATGTCCCAGTTTACTTGGGGCAAATTAATCACTCAGTCCTGCTAGGGCTGGGGCAGAAGCTCCTAGTAGCAGTAAGTGTGCTGCTGACCTCCTGCTTCTGCCTTGTTCCTCATCTGGGACATGCCCCAGGTGACCTCTGTGCAATACAGCTCTGGCGCATCACAGGAAATATAGGAACAGAAGATGCAGCTCTGCAATAGCTGGGTGACAAAGCCAGCTGATGTTGCACCCAGAGCAGCAGGTCAGATGGACTGTGAATAAAATGATACTGGTTTTGCTGGTGTGACCTGCCCAGAGCCATTTAGAGTATTGGGTGGCCTATAGCACATCCTTTCCTACATCACAAGCCTGCTGTGCTACAAATGCAAAGAAGAGCCTGCAATTTCCCTGGCATTGTTGCCACAGAAAGACCTCTTGTCCTGATGAAGTCAGATTTTTCTTAAATGGCATGTACATTTCTTTACAAGAAAGCCTGACAATCTGACTATAAGAAGCAGAATCCGTGAGACTTTGTTAGCCTGTTTTCAAGGAGTCACAGCAACAGAAAGACATCAGCACGACACTCTTGTAACTCCTTGGGTGTCAAATCAAGATTCTTTGAGAAGGCAACATAGAAGTACAAACCACCCTGTTGCTATCCTATAGCGTAGCAACATACCCCTTGTATGTCACTCACAGAAGTTTCAAGTCCTCTAACAGGCCAGCGTGGTTTGAAATACCCTCCAGCCGTTTTGTTATTTGTTAGTTTGATTTTGTTCCTCCCCTGAGAGGTCTTTATTGGTTTACTATCAGGTACCTTCCTTTCATGATTGGTTCATTCTGTTATCTCTACCTCATGATGTAACACCTTAAAACTCTCTGCGAGAGAACAACTGGGGTCTCTCTGCTTAGCCCCCCTTCAAGCTAACTGGCCCCTGCCCTCCCGAGAGCAGGAGAAAATAAACTTGGAATGCAGCTGACAGAGTTTCCACTCTTTTCTCCGTACCTTCCGCTGCTGGCTACAGCATGCCTACATGCTGTGAGGAGGCGTTGGGCTGCACTGGTAAACTGAGGCACGCAAACCTCAGTTACCATCTTCCAGTCGCTGGTTCATGCGGGCATCGGACCCCGTTAACCTGCAAGCCAGGCTGGGAACAGCCTGGCAAGCAGAAGTTACACCACCCTCCACTAGCAAAGAGAGCTTTGATAGCATCTGTGTCTCTCCAACAGTTTCAGACTGTGGAAGGCAAAATCCCCAGCCTTTGCTCTGACAGTAGGTGTAATTGCAGGAAAGCCTTTGTGTGTATCCATATTCAAGGCTTGGCCTGTCTGGCTGCTGGTGAAAGAACAGACACAAGGTGAATGAATGGGCAGAAGCTTTGGGCAAACTCCATCTCAGCCAAGAGGAGTCACAGCTCTCCATTCCTGCCCACCTGCCTTCCCCTCACACCCAGCCGGGTGCCCAAGGGCCTCTCTGTTCTGGTTTCAGGCATTGCTGCCTACTGACCTTGCTCCTTTATTGGGGTTATCAAACAATAACCCCAACAAAATCCCTCAGCCCTTCCACCAGCATCCATAGCATGGCATCTCACTGCAAGGCTGGCACCTCACTGCAAGGCTGGTACCCCACTGCAAGGCTGGTGTGCTGCTGTGACAGACACTGAGCAGCTGCCTGCTCCCAGAGAAAGGAAGCTGGTGTGTTTGAGTGAATAGATTTAAACCCAAGCATGCAAACCCAAGTCCAGCAGCTCATTTATGATACAATGCTGAGATGTCTCACAGGGATTCATGTTCCACTCTCCTCTGCCCCAGCCACAATGCAGGGCAGTCTCTCCTGGAGCAGCCAGAGTTTGACTGTGGCAGCTGCAGCATTGCAGAACATCCCTGACCACTAAGGGTTTGGTTTTGTCTTGCCACATAAACAACAGCAGTCCAGGAGCGATATCTCCTATGACCACAGAGAAAAGCAGCGGTGATATTTGTGAATAAAACCACTGAAAGTGAAGCATTTCATGGCTAATTTTTAACACAAACAAAGACCTTGTCTGTTTTGGAGTTTATAGGTCTCAACCACTGCTTGAACTCTGTATGGATCTGGGAGATGCACAGGACCCCAGCAATGGGGTAATTCCCTGCCTCTCATAGTTGTGACATGCCACATTTGCATCTTTCTTTCCGCAGGGGTGGTTACAATCCATGCACCTCATTTGCATTAGTCCCATCAGGCTATGGGGAACTTGGTCAACTAAATATCAAACTCAGCTCTTGCAATTCTGCTTACCTTGAAGAAATAAGGCTGAATGAATGGAGGAAAAAGTAATCAGCTTATGTTGTTCTGATACAAAATATTTGAAGCTGATCTGAGATCACATATCTGAGTAATTACATTGGCATTTAGAATGTTGTGGATGTGGGTATTGGGTGCCCCAGTAAAAACCCTAACAGGAAAAGTTGTGGCTGCTGCTTGTTTTCAGCATCTGAGGTCTGAAGGTTCCTCTGCAGCACACCCTGGACAGGCTGGGGTAACTCTGAGATCCCAGATGCAGCAGTTCCTATGGGCAAGAGACAGAAAAGAGAAGTATGCATCATACTTAATAAAGCACATGCTGGACAACAGCTGGGCAGATGAATAATTTTCCAGAAATCATGGAAAATATTATTCTTTAGGAGGACTTGATGGGTCTCATGCATACCATGCACAATCTGGAGTCTTGCTCCATCTCCTAGAGCAGGCCACAGAGTCAGGGTCCTGGTCATTTGCCTGCCACTGCTGGTGAACCAGTCTTGGGCAAATCAGTCAGCATCCATCTCTGCTGCTCCATTGTCCTACAAAACAGATGGTGACTGTGCATCTTCCATGGCACTGGGAAACCAAAGGGATGTTATCAGGTCTTTCTAGGACCAAAACTCAGATTAAAAAAAAAAAAAAGTCTCTTTAAAGATTTACTAGTGGAGATTTTGTTCTAAGTAATGAAAAATGTCTGATCAAACATAATATTCCTCTGCAAATATTAGTGTAATGAGATAAAGAGAGCACAGAGTGAAACTGCTCATTTTTTGAGATTCTGCTTTCTTGTGGAGCAAGTGACTCTGAAGACTGTTTAAGTTCAATTTCCCCATAATTAAAAGCATGTTCAAATAAAGCCCAGGACACATACATCTTTGCACTTGCAAATCTGTACAAGTTATGTGCAAATGTGACACACACAGACCTGTGCTATTATTTGAGCTGTGAGTCATAGAAGAAAGGAACGTAACAGCCAGCACAAGGACAGCTGAATGAATTTTCATCAACCTCCTTGATAATGATGTGATAAACTGTCAGCAGGGCTTCCTCCTGTTGCCCAAGAAAGCCCCCAAGACCCATGAGAGCATTAGAAACCCCTGGCACAGCCCCTGCCGGGTCTCAGTGTAGGCACTGCCAGTCCTTGGTCGTGCTTGATGAAGGCAGCTTACACATGAAGCGTGGGCTTCATCAGATGATCACTGAAACCAAATTTGCTCCTTGGAAAACATGCACACATTCCCACAGTCCCAGGAAACAGTGGGCTGCCAAAACAGATGGCCTCAGCTGACCTGGCCCAGCTTTCTCCTAGCAGAAAATGCATCTTGAAGATTTCTTAGGCCAACTTGCCAACTTCTGCAAAGGTGAAAACCTCGTGGCCTGTCCCCACCTAAGTCATTGGATGGGCTTAAAACTGCCCTGCCACAAATGCTCACAGCCAAGATGCTTTCACCTGTATTCCTGCAAAAAGGTGACCACAGTGTCCAGTTACACAGCCCACGTGGGAGTTCCATGAGAAACCAGTGAATCTGCTCAATGTTTTAACTCTCTTGTCTCAAGGCTTTTTCTTGCTTCCTTGGGCAGGAACCCTACCACACTTACAGTTTTATGAGTCAGGAGGTGAGGTGCATCTGGCTGTTGGGGAATTGATAGGAGAAATAAAGGGCCTTCCTTGAAGCATAGCTAAGTGCCAAGCTCTTCATGCAAAGTTGCGGCCTGGAGTATGCTAACTACACTGCCCTTACAGGCACAGAGAAATCAGGCAGCAAAAAGCAATAAAGTGGTTATATGATTTGCCAGATAGCCTTTTAAAAAAAAGGGGAAAAAGTATATGGGTTTTGTCCCAGTTTTGCCTCAGAATCATGTGGTAACCTTCCTTTCCAGAGAAGGTATTGTCTTGAGATTTGGGAGGTGGGTTCTGGTGCAGGCTGTTTCACAACACCCATGATTGGTTTCCTCCTTCTAGAAACAGCATTAGCCCATCCAGACCAGGTGCTCTACTGGAGCCAAGATGCTGTAAAGAGACCTGTGAGGCCAGGTTCTGATGGGAACCCCAGGGTGCCTGGGAACACAGGCACCAGCTTGTCTTTCTTGGTTCCTCCTCACCTGCAGGCAGCAGGTGGGGGATTAGGCTGGGATCTGCCATGGTCCTTGCTGTGCCTTGTCACTGGGGACATCACTAGGTGGCCCTGTTACATTGTCTATTTCTAATGAGCAAGTTTTTAATCTTCAAAAAAATATTGTACTGTTAGGGATTGGAGCTTTTAAATATTTTTTTCTTTCCTTGTTTTTTTTGATAAAGGACTCTCTTATTTTGAGAGATATCACTACCTGAATCTGGAAGCTTGCTGGGAGGTTTATTCCCAGTATTTAGACAGAAAACCTTCAAAACCACAACTCTGGGCTCAAAGGAATGAACTTTCTTTCAGAACAGGGTTCCTTTGTACATGGTTTGAGACGACCTTTGCTTTAAAGTTAGTAAATGCATGTAAATAAAAGAAGATGGTCTTTGAGCAGCAGCTAATCTGCTCTGTTTCAGGAGAAAGGTAAGCTACAGGTTTGCTACAGTTTGGCTCAGTGCCAGGAGGAAAAGGACAAGTTTTTTTACAGGTGAAAGGGCTGGCACATTTGCAAGGACCCCCTACATTTACCGGGAATTGCACAAGGACAGTGTATCAGCTTTTCAATCCTGTCAAGTGTTACTTTTCCTCTAAAAAGTTATTTGTGCTTCTGTGAGAGGCCGTTGCTACATTGAGCTTTTCATGGCAATACTTTCCCATTAGAAAAACCAAGAGTGTTTATACACTGAAGCTTGTAACCACTTGTACAGCTGCAGCCTGAAGGCAGCTTGGGAGTGAAAGAGTTTGTAACTAGGAAAAATCCCACGATCCCATTTCCCAGCACTGAGGAGCTGGACCAAGGCTCTGTGTTTCATTCCTTGCACAGCTGCTTGGCTACTCAGCATTGTGAATTTTAAGGAGAGCACAGAATATCAGCACATTGTGCTGAGAACTGCTTTTGGGTCTGCTGGGAGAAGGGAGACATAAAAGGTCAGAAAAGAAGAAATGATTGGTGCCTAGGAGAAATAATGGGAGCAGAGGAGGTGCTGCATGGAAAAGAGTGATGCAAGCTCTCAGAAGTTACTGGTGAGTTATTTCCTGCAAACAGCCACTTCTGCTACCAAAGAGGGGTTGGCTCTCCACCAGCTAAGGAAAACCCAAAGATCAGTTCAGCTCTTCAGCAGCCAGCTGACCTTCTTGCAGTCTGAACACCTGATAACTGCTGTAATTTAAGATTGGGCATGCTCCAGAAGACCAGCAGCCACAACAGAAGTCATGGAGATGAGAAAAACCAATGAGCAAAGAAGCCCACACCTCTTCAATTTGTTCACCAAGCTAAACAGAGCAAATCTTCATCCCCAGCAAGGTGTCAGAGGAGAGAGGAGGGAATAGAGAGAACATTCGTCCAGCTGGCACATTATAGCCAAAAAAATTATGCATTTTAAAATGCTCACTGTCTTTACACAGGACAAAAAGAGCAAGGGGTGGGTTTTCTCCACTAGCATCAAGTCAGCAAACCCACCAGTGACATCTGCCAATGTCAATGGAGGGGAATCTGCCCTGGATACTGCAGAAATGCTGGTGACTGCTCTTTGGATACCAAAACAGCATCAGCCCCAGTAAGAGGACAAAGCCCAGCCCCTCAAAGCAGAACATTTCTGTTTTGAACATCCTGACTAACAGAACATGAAAGGTCTGGTTTAAGACCCAAAAAACCCCCTCCACTTTTTTGAAGCCATTTGACTTCCCCAGTGCTGGGATTTCTCGGGGAACTTGCTGGGAGGTTGTTAGGAAGACTCATGGCACATGTAAGATTAGGCAGCTGCCAGGATCCCATTCTTTCCTAAGGACACAGATTCCAGTCAAGCAGAGCTTTGAGATGAGCCCATGGCCACCTTGCTGATTAGAGCTGGCCATTTGCAGGGCCTTCCAGGGGCTATTTGCTTGTTCTAGCACTTGAATTAACTAAACCATCACATTAAGTGGCAGAGACTACAAAGCATCTGTAAAACCTGCTGTCTGAGCTCTCTGAGAATCCCCTCTGCTTACCCATTGGGCCAAGAAAGCTTTTGCAATTAGAAGTGGCAAGGCAATTTGGAACAAGAGGCATTTACCACTTAGAAATTCTCATGATTACAGGGGACCAAGGGGTGTGTCCAGCCACACACAGGATGGTGACAGAGTTCCCTCTCAAGCACTACAGAAGCCACAGCAGTCACTAAAGCCAGCAGGCTGGACTGGTTTGCAGCTGTAAGCTGTAGGGAGACATGTCACCTTTCAGCCACTGTTCTTACACTTGAGCACGTGTCCCCTGTTATGTGCCAAAATGTTACATGCAGCAGAAATAGAAATTAAAGGTTGCTTAATGCAGGAAAACCTCCCAGAGAAGAGGTTTCTGCTGCCTGCATCCCTTTCTTCAACAGTGGCACCTCTCATCCCAGGAATAAATTATCCACACATTTCTGAGCACTGAGGCAAATACAAGGCCTTTTTACATCTCTCCCAGCCTTGCCTTCTCCATACAAGAGTTGTTTCCAATTACAGCCAGCTTCCATCAGCATCTCTCACTCTCCTTGCTTGCAGGAGACAAGTTAGATACTGACTTTGTATTTTCACCTTACTTGTTCTCTGGGCTGTGGGGGAGGAAAGGGAAAGAAAGAGAAAGTGAATGTAAGTGAATATCAAGAACCTGCCTTAGATAAAATATTCAAATCTTACAGTGAATAATACATGGGAATGGAAAACATTTTTCCAACTACATGCAAGCCCAATGCACTGTAGCAGAGACCCTACCAACTTGGCCAGCAGCACCTTACAGAGGACAAAAGGAAGCAAAAAAATTTGGATAGTTTCTGTTATTAACTAAATTCCCCTTCAACAATGCAGCAGCAGACACAGGCCATGCATACACTCACAAACACACACGAACACATTCTTTACACTTCTGCACCACCAGCATAGGTGCCGTGCTCATATGCAGCAAAACAGAACTTCCTCAGAGGTTTCAGCTGGAGGCTGGGCTGCTCTGGGCTGCTGATCAGCAGGAACGATCCCCAAGATGATTAATCGAGGTTTGCTTTGCAGCTGCCATATCACCACTACTCTGCACTCCTGTGTGCCCCCCCTCCACTTTCCTGGTGGCCATAGCAACATCCCCAGCACTGTCTGCCGTGCCAGCTCTTCCCTCCTTTCAAGCAGCCTCCGCTCTAGGAAACGATCCTCGTGAGGAGCAAACCTGTGTTCTCCTCTCTCACAGCCTTTTTCATCTGTGACCATTTCCCAGCAGGATTCTGACATTCCCCAGGTGCCAGTGGCCCTGCTGGCCCGCTGCCTTCCCCTGCCCATCTCACCACTGACTGCTGCTGAGGAGCTTCCTAGGAGTGCAACACTGCTCACACCAGGCTCAAAGCACGGCCGGCTTTACCTGCTGGCAGCATTTCATAGGCACCCTCTTGGAGCCACTTCTGCCCTTCACACAGGGGATGGCCCTGGCCTTGCTGCAGCTCTGCTTGGTGCACTGGCCCAGAGTGTCTTGCCTCTCCTCTCTGTGTTCCTCTCTAACCAGAGGGTTGGCTGGACTAAACACTGGCAAATGCCTTCGTAAGAGCTGCTGAGTTAACCTGGGCACCTGGTAGCTGGGAAAATGGCATCCCACTCCACTGGATGGGAAAATGCTCATCTAAGGATGTATTGTAACCTGGCCTGCCTGAGCATGCATTTAGTAGGTGCCACACTGCTGTGGGAGGTGCTCATCTCCCAGTTGCACAAAGTGCACAGAGACTGGAAAATAAGGAACCCTAAGGGATTTTGTGAACCCCCCCATGTGCTGCCTCAGGATACACATGCACCCCTGCTGTCTCAAAGCACTGTGTGCATCTAGAAACCAGGGAAAGAAAGGGGGAAGGAGAGGGAACCCAGAGCACCTCCATTCCCACTCAGGCTCTGGGGAACAACTCAGCACTTGCACAGATGCAGGCACAAGGGTCTGCACTGCTCAGCAGTCAGTTCAGGTAATGGCCATGCCAGGCTGAAACTGCTGCTCTGGATGAGCTCTGTTCACAGCATTCCTCTTTCCAATGGCTGCTTGCACAAGTGCTCCAACAGGCTTAGCTTTCAAAGCACTTAATGCTGTTTAAAAAAACAAAAAACCACAGACTGTCTCTAAGGCTTCCAGAAGCATACTCACAGCTAGAAGGAAAGATTTTGTTTACTTGTTAAGTCCTTCACTGCTTTAAGACATAATTCATTTATGCAAGGAGATAAAAATGCTACTTATTGCAGGCCAGCATATTTCCAGACAGAGCTAATCATCATTAGCCTTTCTGATTACTAAGCAAACAACTTGCTTAAGTATCGATCATAAATCTATGATATCGCTTGGATTCAATTTAACTTTGCACATCAATGTCAGCTGCTGTGAGATGCAAATACAATGGATTCACTTTCCAATTGCTTGTCAGAATATTGGACATGTGCTACTGCAGTATCCCAGGCTCAGATATTGCACTCCCCCCCTGAGGTCTAACAAACAAGAATTTCAAGAGGGCAGAAAATGAATTTCTAGCCTGAGGGAAAACATTTGATGAAAACAGTCACATTGTTAATAGTTTTCATGGAAAATGAGATGAAAGTGACGTTGAAAAAAAATAATACTGGAGTGGTTTTAGCTGTAAGTGCCACTGAGGGCCTGATAAGAGCTGTACCTTGTCATTTTTTAGACTAGTCTCTTTTGCACACTGGGGCTCCCACTCAGGCTCACACAAAGCATTCCTCACTGGGTATACAGTAGGAGGAAGACTGCTGCTCCCTGTGGGTAATGTCGGGAAAAAGAGAGCCTGCCTGGTAAAAGCTAAAATATAATTCAGGAAGCATTATGATATCTGGATTGACTCAAAATCATTATTTTTATTGGAAGTATTCTTTCTCGTGGTGAGAAGTTCTTTACTCCTGAGAATAGCTAGCACTTTGCACAATAACTGTGAAAACCCACTTTATCCAACAGAAAGTGTCGATGGAAGTCATTTGGGGCAGTTTTCAGAATACCACCTTGCACTTCAAAAGCAGCAAGCAGAGTAGTCTTCCTGTTGTATCCATCAGGAATTGATGGCAGACAGGCCAGGTGGGTTGGACAGCAAGTGGGTTTTAGTACACAGAGCTTCTGCTCAGCTCATGGCTTCATCACCAGTTGAGGGGAAAGACGTATTGGGGCATTAAACAATCACTGCACGCATTACCACATTGCCCCCTTGAAAGGGAGGCATGGTGGCTAAAGAAATCCATCTTTGCTGTTCTTGGATTCATTAGGAGTAGTAAGCTGATGTGCAAAAAAACCCCCAACAACACACCAAGTATAAAATCCAAGCAGTCCCAAAGTGCCAAGAGATTTTGTAGGAGCCCCTGGTGAGGCAGAATGCAGCTGAGCTGAGGCTGGCTTCTCCAGCCTGCTAATTGCCTTGATCCATTTTCAAGGAAGAGGATAAAATGTCACGATGACATATTTTACTTGAGCTAATCAATGCTGTGGGCTGCAAAGCAAAAGAAAACAGCCCCATTAATTCACAACAACCTTCTTCTGAAACCTTTTGGGGGTTTATGCTTAGCTGCAGCTAAACAGAGGAGGTTAAATAACAAAAATGCAAAACCACTTGCTTCGCTTCTCAGCTCTGATGGGCAGCCTTCAGAGCAAGCATAGCTGCAAGCTAAATGCTGTGGTATGATCCAGACCAGACACAGCAGCTCCCTCAGGCTTCTCTGCCAGCTGCATTGCCAGTGCCTGCATCAGTCACTGTTGGGCTTCCTCCTCTATCCTCAGGAAGCAGCAGCAGACGTGGTCCAAGGAGCAAGGGAGCTTCCTCAGGAGTCTGCACTGAGCTGTGGCTCAGGACAGCTGGAAGGGCTCAGGACAGCTGGAAGTCTCAGGTGGTGAGCAGGACATGTCAAGCCATTTGCTGTGTGTTTCTTCGAAGGCCTGGATGAATGAACCAAGTCAGAGCTCTTGGTGTGGGCTGTTTTCTGTTGGTTCGTTTGTTTGGGGGTTTGGGTTTTTTGTTAAATATGAACAGAGGTTAGGGTTATTCAGGGAGGAGGTCCTGCCCCACTTTCCCAAAACTGTCCTCTTGCCCTGACACAACAATGCTTTCCCTGCCTCACTGCCACACTCAAAGGCTTCTCCCATCCCTTTGTATCAGGCTCCCTCTGTGCTCCATAGCATGTGCACTGAGAGGGCAAAGAAAGCCAACAATTACCTGGGATTAATTTTTAGCAAAACTTACTACTTTTATTTTTTAAAATTTAGTTTTTAAAATAAAAACACTCCGAGGAAAACTTCCCTTTAAAATAAACAAACAGACCAGTTGTAAAGGAGTTAAACCAATTGATTTCAAAGGAAATGGAATACCAAAAGCTTGATAGGTGACACCTGTGACCGGACTATTATGGAATAAGTTTATAGCTGTTTAGAAAGGGCAAGCAAGAATAAAATAATTAGTTTGGTGTGTCCATGAATAATTTTTTAAAATATATATATTTTTTTTATTCTGGCAGGACACAGGATAAACTTAGAAGTCTCTACTCAGTAAGGAAAATGAAAGAAGCAGACTGGGACACCCAAGAGGTCAGCTACAGGTCATCTAACAAGCAGCATTAGGTATAGAGTTTTAGCTTATTTTCTTTAAAAAAAAAAAGCCATTAGCTGAAGACTCCAGTAGCCTTTTCCTTTCCCAGCACAAAGCTATGCAACAGGCAAGAGATTCAAGAGCTACTTGGGATATGATGGGAATGATTTTCTGCAAAGTTAAAGGGAGAAGGGAGGTTCGGAGGATGGGTAGCTCTCTGAAGAAACAGTATTAAAAGCACACACACATGCTCTGCCAGTGCGGAGGAAGCATAGCAGGAGAGCAACTTGGCTCTGCTAGGAGCTATGAAACAGCCTGAAACTTGAGAAGAATAGAAAAATAGGACATAGGGTAAGTTATTCAGGAGAAGCGTGATGGAAAAGCATGAATTTATAAGGGTAAAATCAAAGGCCAAAGACACACAACAGGCCCAGGGAAGGACAATATTACCAGGAAAGTATGTAAATTAATACATTAGCAAGACAATAGAGATCACTTCTCAGTGGGAAGAGAGCAGCTAGCCCTGAGGAGTGGAGCAATTCATGCTACTTTGCACTGAAAAGGACACGGGTAGGATGTGGATGGGCAGAAGAATAATACCCAGGGAAAGGGTAAAAGAGCTAAGGATGACACCAGAAGAGAACAAGCCATAGAGTACTCTGGGAGGGTACAAAATGCCTGAAAGCATTGTTTAACTGGTTAGACCTGAGGAAACGCACCCAGAGTGCTCATCAGCCTATGCGAGAACATGTCAGAATGACCAGAAATTTTTGTTGAGCACTTGGAGAAAGAATGGCACTGGATAATGGGAAAACGGAAGAGCAAAATGGTCCTTAAAAAAATTATTTAAATGTCCAATGATAACAGAGCAAGTGGCTTCAATTGGAATTCCTAGAAAAGCACTGGAACAAATTATCTATTTATATGTGAACATGCAGTAAGCAAACATGTTACAAGCAATGAACTTCACCAACTCATTAATAAAACCCACATCAAACCAATCTAGTTTTTAACACATTGCCATACCAGAATATAAAATCTGAGAGAGGCTTGTGGGCTAGGTTTGGGTATTTTTTGTGATCCCCTACCCATTATTTTGGGTTTGAGCTGGTTTGTTTTTTTTTTCCACATCCAGTTAGGTTTGGAAAGGAGAAATAATTGGTCACTGAGTGAAACAGAGCAACCTCGGGGGATTTTGGTAATACAGGAGCTTAATAATGTGCCATGAAATGAGATCTCTTTAAATGTTTCTCTTTATTTATGTAATTTACACTCATTGCTTTGTATGTCTGGCCATCCAGATCACTCGAGCTGCCTCCCCACCACGACACAGGTGCTACAAAGAATTTCTTTAAACAGCACAGTAAGGTTTACAAGGAAACCTGGGGTTCACAAATGCCAGATGAATGTAAATACACATTTCTGTGTGCACATGAAAGCGTACTGCAGTGGCATCCAGAGCTGTTTTAAAAATAATTATGTGCATTAGTCATGGGGTTGAGCAAGGAAAGGTTTTATAAAGGCAGAGTCGTCAGCCTCCATCCACACACAGCTGAGTGTGGGGAGGTGAAGGCAGAGATCTAATATGTGAGACCATCTGATAAATACCTTACACCACTCAGCAAGAAAAATTAAGCTCTGAACCATACAACATACATGAATTATCACCCCACATGGATAGAGGGGTCTCCAAGGACAGGGGCATAGCATGTCAGCCCCTGGGGCAGGGGGTAGTAAAGAGATTCTCAGTGCTGCAGCTGACTAAGGATGGACATGCAGGCCTAGGGAAGTTCTGGTGAGAGGCAGGAGACTGAGAGATTTCAGGGATCCACAGGAGAAACCTAGTGCGTGGCTGAAACTTTTTGCTGTGAGGGAAAGTGGCCAGCTTCCAGGCCGTGGTACCAGGCTGGGCAGGCACGGTATGAGTGGCAGCTGACCTGAGTAGGGGTCTTGCTTGCAATAGGTGATGGGGACATTACAGAAGACGATGGAAACACCTGGAAGCTGTGGACTGTGATTCAGAAATCTGGGTACTTGAAAGCTATCAAGACACAAAAAATCATTGGTTAGATTCCTGTCCTCATTGGGTTACCTTGGCTCAATGAACGTCATCTAAATAAACCAAACAACTGACAACCACTTTTTCACGGGCCACTGAAAAAACCCAACAAACTAACCTCAACTCTCCAATTATTCCAATCCCAATAAATAAGAGAAAAGTAACCAACCTTTTCAACAAAAACTCTTAAATTTTCCCCTTTTCCTTTAGCAACCTCCTACAACACATGAACATAACTAGTGGCTGCATTGCAGACACCATCTGTTCCAGCACAACAGCAACTCACCCACTTCTACCCACTCAGCATGACCAGAATTTAGCAGTGCATGCTGCATGTGCAGGGGAGGCACATGTGTTGTGAGTGGTGGAGGAGAGCAAACTAGGATAAGGAAGGGACAATCACTGCTAGAAGGGGGAGCAGAGTGCAGCTCTGCAATGAATCCTTTTTGAGAGGATAGTGAGTTGGCCACGCTCAAGAAGGGTGAGAAAAATTCATCCTGGGAGAGCCAAATGTTTCACCATCTTGTAAACTGCCTAGTCCTGATGCAGCCATCCAAACCTATCGCTTCCTTGCCACCAGCCACAGCTAGCAATCCAATCATTTTTAGTGTGAAAATCCTCTAGTACAGTACTCCACAGAGTATTTTTCCACAGGTGGGGCATCCCATGGAATACGGGTAAATCATTCTGGTAGTCAGCCTGGGAATTCTGGCATCAGCTCCGGCATAGGCAGAGGACCACAACTTGACCCTCAAATTCTCTTCCCTCATCCAGCAGTTTTGCTCTGTGGCCATGAGATTCTGCACCTAACCTTGGCAGAAAGATACAAATAACTGCATCTCACACAAATGTAAAACAAACTTTGCTTGGCAACAAGACACTTACAGTACCTTGTCTGTGGGGAGCTACACAAAAATGTATCCTCTTCTGCTGAACTTCAGCTCTTGCTGCTTCCCCTCAGTGCCCCCAACAGGGAATGCATGAAATCTGCCAAGACCTTTTTCTGTAAGAATTTTAAACAATTAGCACAATTCCATCGAGGAGCAATTTCTATGAAGCAATAGGAACACAGTGAGAGCAAGGTTTTGCCCAGGGCTTCAATTCTCTTTGCAGAAAGGGCTCTGAACTGTGGGCTTCCTCTCAAGGCACGTTGCCCATGCTGTACTTCCAGTTTCTATGACTTTCTGCTTTCTTGCTTGCTATATTTGGATAATCCAGGTTCCATGCAGTATCATTCCCTTTGCACTTGCATGCTTTGGTAACTCCATCAGTTCACACAGCTCAACATCTGCTCTTCAGATATCTGCTGGAATTATATCTGCTTCATTTCTGCTTCATTGAGAAGTTATTAAAGAAAGGCAGTTATTTTTTCCGATATTTAACCCTTCTGGAAGGGGGATGTCACACACCTGTTTCCTTATATACCATCACTTGGTTGACTGTGCATGTATAAACTGTTTTGTCCCTCATCTGAACTAACCCAAAAGCTCACTGGAAATGGGATTGCATTTGATAGTTACTTGCTCAGCATCAAGCACCCCAAATATATCAGATTATAAACTTGAATAATAATTGTCTTGATTAGGGCAAAAGGCATGATATATAAACCAGTGCTTGAATATACACTGAATGTAATCATTGCTACACAGAGCATTTTATTTTCCTTGTTCTCGGCCATCTAAACTCCCTAAAATACCAGGAAATTGCTTTCCTAAGTCATTACACTTAAAATAATCCTCAATCTACATTACCTTGTAATGACAAGAGAGTAAACAGTTTACACAGATGGCAATAAAGCAAGGAAGATTCAGTGTTACTTGAAGCAGTAAATTATGCATGTATTACAGAAATCTACAAAAGCAAAATCCTATGCATATAAATAATAAAACCACGTTAGATGCAGACTTTTTCAATAGTTTGAATCAAGTTTTTACTTTAGTACAACAACTACTGTACTATGCTAGGAAAACTCCACTCCTTATTTACACATGATTTATATTACCCGTATTGCCAGCTTCATTTCAGACTGACCCTTTTTAATACTGTTTATGGTTGAGATGTCAAACTGAATGTTTGTGTTCTCTGCCCATTTTTGGAGCTACTTTTATTATTCACTTAAATGTTCTCTTTTTCTATATATGTGCTCACATACACATCTATCTCTCTCTATACACCCCCTTCCTATCCTGTCTTGATAAAGAGATAATATTTGAAAGTAATGCCATTTAAACAAATCTTTAGGACTCCTGTAAGAGCACTTGCCAAGGTGGAGTTTCTTAGTTACACAACTGAGGCGTTTTAAGCCAGGCCAGTTCTGAGCAGTTGCTGCTGTAGAGGGTGAAGTTGAATAACAGAGGCCAAACAGGAAAAAACCAGCATGACCTGCATCAGGCCATGAGAGAACAGATGACTTTGTAGGAGTGAAGAAACCTTCCCACTCCAACAGGAGCTCAGACTGGCTGTGGCCCTTCCTGCCACAGGGATTGAAGATGGAGAGTCTGTTTTCCTTAGTAAAAATCCAAGGGGAATGGGGAGGAGGTAGAAGCGTAGGAAGCTCTGTNCAACAACGCTACCTTATATATCATATTTTTCATATAGCACCTATTTGTGGCAGAGCCACTGTTACATCACTTATTTTAACATTTGCAAAAAGCCAATATTATAGCATCCATTTATCACAGCTCCTTGTAAATGGTTATCCTCCAGGCTTCTGCAGAAGGTCTAATAACACTTGGGTTCCGAAGGTTTTCTGCATAGCATCCAGGCTGTGTTCAGTCCTAACTTTCATTCAGCTGGAAGTTCTATTTCTCCTCAGATCCTGCTTTACTTACCAAAGAAGGGGAATTATTCACTGTATAAGAAAGAGGTCCTACAGAGGTGGCATTTTCCCAGCTGGGAGCCTGAGACAGCTTGAGACATTTGCCCATGCACTGACATCTCATTTGATAGAGCAGGCAGAGTTACTGAGGTAGCAGAGGTGCAATATCACAGTACTGTGAGCTGTTCTCACAGAGGACAAAACAACATACTCTATTCAAAATGCCAGTGTCCCCAGCAATACAGTGTGAGGAGATTTTCTTGTAATAGTGTTTAAAAACTAAAAAAAAACAAGCCCAAAACACAAAAAACACCACAAAACAAACAAAAAATCAGCCCAGCAGCACAGATGAAAATAATACAGCCCTAACTCTTCTGAAAAAAAAAAAAAATTAACATTCACAACCAGTCAGGAGACAACAACAAGTAACTTCATAGGCAAGAGGTATTTCAGTTTTTGGCACGTAACCAGAAGGCTGGAGTCACTGCATCCTTATACATAAGTATTATACATGAGCAAGCTGGCCCCATTTGAAGCCAGCGAGCTGATGCTAACTTGGAATCTGTAGAATTGAATGCAAAGCTAAAGAGCTACAGTACATTTCCATGACATTTATATGAACATGCATGAGCGGAGTTATCCAGATGAGAGCTGAGGACTCTCATGCTCAAAAAAGGACTAACTGCTTAGCAAGGAATAACATTCAGTATTTCAATGAGAATTTATCAGGTCTAAAAGAACAGGACATTTGTACTGACACAGAAAGCTCTGAAGGCCAAAATTACACCTAAGCAGGAACAAACCCATTAGCAATCAGTATTCCTATTCCTACAGCACTCTGGGCTACATCAAAGTATACAGTGAGGTTTTTCACACACCTTTCCATCTTGTTATTACCATCTGACACCCCAGTTCACACCATCATTTGTGCCAGTGCAACCTGACTGTCCCTGAGCAATTAACCCTTGGGCTTGAGAGACAGCTAGTGCTGAGGAAACCTTTTCCTATCAGCGCCAATTATCTAATTTTTTTAACTGTAGCTGATGCATGGATGAACTTAGAGGTTCCTGTTAAAAATAATGTTGCATCTTTTGTGGGTGGGTGCTAAACTTAATGAAACAGAAGTAAATCAGAACACCTTTGCTTAAAAATAGTGTTGCAGGTATTTGAGCTCCTCAGTAGCAGTACCAGGCCACAAAAGGCCACACATGAGAGTACAGAGGAGTCTGGTCTTTTACCATGCTCCAGCAGAATACCAGTACCCCTTATCCCTGAGGGTGGACCTAGGAATCCGAACTGGCTCTGAACCCAGAGATCAGCAGCAGTGACCCCACTCTCCCCAAATGCCTTTCAGTTATTCTCACAGGGCTCATTTTAACAAATTATGAACTTTGAATTTTGCCACTCAAAATGAAGAAACCAGTTTTCTTAGCAGATTGGCTTTTGCACATGCTGCCTTTGCAGATTTAATTTTTAGTACAAGAAACCCAGTTTAATTACATTATACTAGGACTGACAAAAAAAAAGAACTTAATCCCAAATCAAGATGAAACCAGATATTGATAATTTTTATTATATTAGTTAAAATATTTTACTTTGAGGGCAGATAGGCTAAACTGAGTCACTGCTTGAAAATGTTTATATCACTGAACTATGGCATGAAAATTATACATATACTGGTGAACGCCCTTTGACATTTATATTCCCAATTGTTACAAATTCAAGCAGACTGTTAAAAGTGAGGTTCTCTTGCCTGTGACTGCTCGTTCGGAGTCTTTTGAGCTATGTAAAGGCACTTCTTCCATACTCCTGGCTCCCTGGTAGAGCACCTCACTCCTCTGTGGGGTAGCCAGTACCATAAGGATTTTAAAGGATTGCCTTGTACAGAGGACTGCAACCCCTTGAAGCCTTGCATTAAGTCCAAAAATCACATGTAACACTCAGGAAGTTAAAGCCCTCTTCTCTCCTCTAGCAATCAGCTATGCAAGTCTTGATGATACAGCTACAAGCTTGGAGTTTACTTCTGTCTTATCTCCTCCAAAATGCCCTTCTGCACCCTATCCTGCTATCAAGCTGTGAAGATACCAGTACATCTTTCCATTAACTGCTTCATTTGGCTTTCCAGCAAAACCTTCCTCTCGATAGCTCTCTGGGTACCTACAAGAGATTCCAACCTGCATGCATATCCCGTGTCCGAGCTGTCCAGACAATTGGTTTTGGCTTTGTGCTTCCTTTCACTGAGATTTCATTGAATTCATAACTTTATCATGAAGGGTGATTGGCCTCAAGCTTAAAAAGACTAATCACCAGGCAGAGCCACGCCTTGTAAACAGCAAAAAGTGCTGGCTAACAACCATCCCTGTTCTTAACAAAATCCCAAACATATTTTCAGGTCAATGCTCTATCCATCTGTTAGAGTTGCATTCAATGTGTTCTCTATTTTGAAACTTATAAACTTGCATTTTAATATGCATGTAACCAGAAATAATTCAAGAACAGCTTCACTGGGCTCTGATTTGTTGTGAAAACGTGACAACCACCATGGGGCAGCAGACGGTGTAGAAGATTACTCAGATATGCCTGGTGAGTATCCTGAGAACACGTGAAGTCCCAAAAGGAAGGATAGGCTGCAGATTTCATACATAGGCGCAAAGAAGAAAATCTACACTCAAGCAAAAAAGAAAATCTGCACTCAAACAATTGGTTATGTGGCCTTGCATGACATGGCCCCAAAAGCGGATTCACCTAATTAATCAAGATAATCCTCTTTCATAAAACTTGTTGCAAGTGAAATATTCCTAAGAATTTGTGACTTGTTTGGTTTACTTTTTCTACTGTGGTATTTATGAAAAAAATTACACGCTGTATCTATATAGACCAGACAGTTCCCATGCAAGCTTGATTGCTTAGATAAAACTCAAGCTGTATCCACGTGTGATTTCTTAGATGATTTCCTTCCTATCAAAAAAGTCAAAAATGTAATTCTTACTTTCTTTTTGAATAAGCCACAGTAAAACCATATAGCCAAAAATGCTTTATTTCACCATTAGCCATATAACGAATACACATTAAATGGTGGCTGTATTTTTGTTCAAAACAGTTCCAAACCCCAAGAAACCCATACTGGAAACATTAACCAACACTTTATTCCTATAAAAACAAAAAAGAAAAATTATACATTCAAGAGGTGTCTACACTTTTAAACAATAAATTAAACTTTGTAATATCAATATTAATTTACATTTCAAATTATTTAAAAGAAAAGTACAGCAGAGGACACAAAACAATCTCTTTCCTTACCTTCCAAATACATCAAATACATTCTTTTATTCCTTTAATGTACTGGCATCTAAGATCTTAGAAGAAACTATAGAGTGCTACAGGAAAAGAAAAAAAAAAACATTTAAAAAACCCCAGCCAGAGACCCTGAAAGGATATTACCTGCCAAGATTTTGCTGACAAAACTCGCTGACAAAAATGCTAACTGAACTTATATGAAAATACAAACTTAGTGACTAGAATAGTGAAATCTTCTTCAAAATTTGCAAAAAAACCCAAACAACTTCATCTTTCCCAACTGTTATGCAATTTATTCCAGTACTGTAAACACATTTCCATCCATATTGCTTGTAATCAAGGCCAGTTTTAACCAGTACATCATCTGTGAGAATGAATGGCGGGCAGATTTTTAAAGCTTTTGCAGGACTGTCGCCATTACATACCTTGTATCTCTGTATTAAGGTTACACAATGAAGTGTGAAAACCTAAATAAATTATGTTTAGTGCTCACTGCACAGGTCACTGGAACGTAAGCATTGATACTCGTAATTTATTTTGCAAAATCTGGGTTAGAAATAGATTTACATTTGAGCGCATATACTAATTCCCCACCTAATTTCTACAGACAGTAATTTAATTCCTGCTAAACCCCAAGTTTTCAATCATTTATGTAAAGCTCTGAATTAGAAGGGCACTGATCAGGACTAACTCAAGTGTTGCTATGCTCACCTGCTGCTTAACAGAAGCAAATGAAGCCCACTGCAATTAACATTGCTGGGCTGAGCTTTTTTTTGGAATGAAGGGAGGGCTTCAATATTCCTGCAAACTCATGCAGATATGCCTGATCCCACTTTGAACTAGACTGCTCAAGTTATATAATACAAGTGCATCCCCACTAAGATCAATATAGGCTGTGGATTTACTCTGCAGGATTTCAGTCTCTTCTCTAAAGAAGATAGCCCTTTCTCCTTACTCCTGAATCAGGATTGTGACCATCCCTTTGCAAGAAAGTTGACAAATAATCAGGCATTTGGGCTGATGATGCTCTTTGTGTGCTTTAGTGGCCATACTGCACACTAGCTGAGAGCCAATTTGCTTTATGACTAGGTAAGATGCACCCACTTCTAGCACCTAGCCTTTTTATTTTTGCAGAAAAACTAATTTTTTTTTTCCCTTTTAAAAGGTATGTTTTATAAAGAATTTGATAAACAGTCATTCCTTACTTGAAGATTTAGATTTTACCTTTTTTTTCTTTTTTAAAGCATAAACTCTAGCTTGGTGCGAGATGACTTCCTGATGCTTGGAAGAGCAAGCTCCAAGGACTATTTACAAAATGATTCTTCTGCAAAAGGCTGATAGAAATATGATGCTACTCTGGCATAAGCTGGTCACTGATGTTAGGTAAGGGGTTTAATAACTCTAACAAAGCATCTGCTTCCTCTTAAGCATGTGGGGCAACCTCACCTGTCACCCAGCCACATTTGGGTTTCATTTATGTTTCAGAAAAAGATATCAAATGAAAACAGCCAAAATAGTTTTTAAGAGTAAAATATCTAAGAGTTTTTTTTAAATTTTGCTTAAGATCACAAACCAATAGATGAGAAAAATGTTCCACTTAAAATTCTTTCTAGGTGGGTTTGACAAAAATTAAATCCCATGGCCAACAGTATGGCTCTTTACCAAAGAAATTGCTCCAAGAGAAATTATGTGTTTAAAACACAGAAGTGTTCTGCAAGAGGAAAAAATTTCATATATTTCCCACCCCTACTTTATCTGTTAAAAGCATTTTCATGCTCACAAGGTTTGATTTTTTTCTTTTAATTTTTAAGTTAAACCTAGGTCTTATCTGCCCTGAACAAAACATTTCTTACATGCTTTTCCATATATCTTTATGATTTCTACCACTGCTGGCAGCACTGTTGAAATTCCTCAGAAAGGAGATCAGTTGAGACTGGTCTGAACACCATATTGTCCCTTCAGCAGGTGAAAAAAACTATCCTTTCTTAAGCAACAGTAACATCACTTCACCTATCTGAGACAAAGCTAATTTTACAGTTGTGGGAAATCTCAAAGTGATTTTATAAGGCAAAACAATGACAATGCAGGAAACAAAATCATGAAAGTCAAGTAAACAGAAGTTGAACAGTTAACAGTAACCTGAAATGTTTCACTAATGTCTATTAAAATAAATGCTTTAATATTTTAAATATGACTTTAATTAAAGGTTAACCTGCAGCTAAGCCCAAAATAACACACGAACTAAGACTCTTATCCAAGTAGTCTGCAAGCAAATTAGGAGAGTCATTAAGCTCACATTCTACTCTCCATTCCCACAGCCCTCTCTTGAGATGAATTTGTCTTAAAAAAAAAAAAAAGGACAGCAATATTTCCTGGTCTCTTACAGTCCACACAATTTGTTTTCTTCATAACATTATTGATCCTCAACATTTGCTCTTTGTATGAGTGGTAAGAACTCTACTGTCACGGAGTTATTCTGAGCTGAAAAATGGTTAAATCTATTGGTATTATGTGCTACTTCTTCCTTTTGATTCAGAGAAACTTTTTTCTTTAGAATGACAGGCTTCAGTGATTGTAGATACTACTGTTTGAAGCTTGTTCAGTGTTAAAGTACACTAAAACTAAACCATATTGCATTAGACTGCTATATTTAAACTGTTAATGTAAACTATGGTTAAAACAGACAGTCGTTTGAGATGGCTTAGCACTATCAGTGTCAGAACTTAAATGCAAGAAACCCATATAATCATAACATTCTTTTTTATAATGAATTAATCATTCACTTGGCTTGCAACTGCCTTTGAACAAAATATTTAATGACAACTTTACCTTCTACATAGCTTCAATTAATAAATGCTTTTAACCAAGTAGACGGGTTGTAGGTTCCTAATCAAAATACAAACATTTCCCAGTACATGCTCTCTGGAAAGGCTGGAAGAGTAAAATAAACTTGCACTTAAATGTTATATTTCAGGATAAAAAATAAAGCCATTATCAGTGAAATAACTATGTTTAAATTATAATTGACTGAATATGAACCATGTGCATCCATTCTCAACATTTACACCTTAGTCTGACACGAGAACACTACCTACAGGGAAGAGCTTTTGCTGTAAAACAGTATCATACTATACTTGTAATAAAGCCAATGCATAGTTCATTAGATAGTTCCAAACTAGAGTTCTTTTGAAATATATATATATTTAACCAAGTACTGCATATTAGAAAATAGGAGAGAGAAAAGGAAAACCAACAGTTAAAAAACTGAGTGTATATGAAGACTTATTGCTGAATTCGTGGGTACATTTTGACTGCATATAATTTAGTATCAACACCTAAAGGACAGGATAATTAAAAGCAAACCCCTGGGTTAATTTTTTTTTTTTTTTCTGTAAAACACCACCACTCTTCAAGGTTTGGTTGTATTTTAATGATTTGTATTTCACACATCTGGTTACACAAAAGGCATTCATGGTTTAGGGCACTGTTTTTTTTATTTTTAATAAACAGGAAGATCTGTCTCTTTCACCTCTGTCTCTGAAGTGTTCCCCTGTGACATTTCTGAAGACATGCTGAATAGGCAGTTTAGTTACTTCCATAGCAAATATAAAGCCACTAAGTTAAAATTTGTTTAATTCTGCAGTGTATTTCACAGTGATGAAAACCTCAAGGTTTTATTGCTCTCTCTTCATCCACCACCACACCAGACATTTTGAATACTTATTTTCATGATCATGCCAGCATAGGAGAAATCAAGGTTAAACTGTTTATGAAGGTTATACAGATTCTCGTCTTCACAGCATTTTCTGCCATTTGCCAATTGTTTGACAATTAAAAACTTTGTGGTCATGAATTTTAACTCCCATCAAAACCCCCCCAAACTGATCAATTAAATCTACGTCTTCATGATTTCTTAATTTTTGTGGAAACAAAAGCTGGCGTTAAGATGTTTTCATAATTATGCTTTCATTGCAAGATCAGATCTAAGGCATACTTCATTCAGTGCAAAGTCATCACACACTACAGAGAGAAGACAAAACCCCTTCAATTCTCCCCTATGGACCCTACAGGTACATGTGCAAAACCCAGCAAGACTGAAATAAAGATGGACACAATATACAAGTTACTTGTGTAGTTAATATTTCTTCTAAGGTATTTAAAAAAAAAATCTTATAGAGATTACTATTTATATAGCTTTGAGTATTCTCTCCATAGCCAGCAATTTCAAACAAGCTATTAAAATCCAAGAGCTCCCCCATGGTATTACCAAACCTATCCAAGCTTACCAGAACAAGAGCAGCATTTGTTGTCACAATATGACCATCGTCATTTAAATGCACACATACTAACCTAAGTCAAGCCTATACCATGTATCTTGAGACTGGAGTTATATGAAGAATACACTTACAGTGCTTTGATAAGTACATACTCAACATGAAGAAACATAAATAGCAATTGGAATATAGGAATAACCTTGAACACAAAGAAACTGTGAGTACTTCCATGAAAGACACGGATGTCACAAACATGCTCTAAATATTTTCTTACAATTTATTTTCTTGCCTTTTTTCACTTCTTGAGAAACAATTAAATGCAAGTCATGCCAACTGCAAAGGATGACTCTGAGACCTGGGCATAGGAAAACTTAAAAAAAAAAAAAAAAAAAAAAAAAAAANAAAAAAAAAAAAAAAAGAGACGTTTTAACAGACAGGTGCACAAAAAACAAAGAGGAGACTTTTGTTACCCTTCCAGAAAACATACATTCTTTACTGCCCACTACTTCTTTCACAGGAAAGAGCCATTAGATTTTCTTACTGATCAACATTCTACCAGCAGCAAGCAGGCTGCACTTGTGCAACACTTTTCCACATGAATTTTTCAAAGAAGCTTCCCAAGTAATATGTGCATGTCCACTAGCATTTTACATTTGGATTCACAGACAGATTGAGCTACCTGATGCAATTTAGCAAGGTAAGAATGAACCAGAGGTACAGTCTTTTGCCTTCTAATCTATGCCCAATCAAGCAAGATGACAATGATCCAAAACATTACAAAAAACTTCAGCCAAAGTGAAATTTGGAATGAAGCGTAAAAGGATGAGCACAAACCTATTCACCCTTCAAACAAACAAAGCCAAGAAGTTTTCTATGTTGCCAATTACCCTGCACATACCAATTAAAACTCTTTTGATCAATAAATAGTAACCAGGTATCTTCTTCAGCTATAGCTAATAATGTAATCTTGGAGAAAGGACCAAGCCTACAAAAGACAAGACAGAAATTTAGCTCATCCTACATTCACTTTCTAGTTATCTCCTGGGGAAAAAATAATCTTCCAGTAACACGAGAGATGCATATTGTACAGCTGTGATCGTTTCTATAATGAAACTCCAGCTATAAATGATAATATCCACAATACAAACCATAATTCTAAAATACATCTGAATATGTGTGTGCATATATATCTCTGAAAAAAAAAATTATCTAATTTTCTCTTTTATACATATAAACATCTGGCTAATATGCCCCATAAAAGCTTTTCCTTATTTAGGACTAATTTTTTAAATAACAAAGTTTTAAACAGTCCCTTAGAATACTTTTAAACACTATTAAAAAATTAATAACTATCTTAGGTTAATCAAAAAGCACACACAAAATAATTTAACATTATACAAATGTGGTTATATTGTTCAGAAAGTCCAATTCTCCCATCTGAAATGAAATAGAGACCAGTGTACCTTAGGGTGAATTATTCATCAGTGTACAAATTCATTCCCTCTTTTCATGTAAATCTTCAGGTGAATTTAGCTGCATTTCTGTATAAGCAAGAAACACAGTAAATCTGCAGAACTCTTGCAAAAGGGAGTCGTGTTTTGCTGGATAAGAGCGCTTTTGCTGGAGGGCAGCAAGTCAACACTTTATCACCATCTGAACACTAGCAACACCTGTGCCCTTGTAAGCTTCACACCTTGAAATAGCAGCAACATATTTGATGGGTTCAGTAGTAATTTTTCTTCCAGTATTGGATTAGACTACTTTGCATATACAGTAATTCAAAAGTCTAGTACTTGTGTGCAACGTTAATCCACATTTACATCTAAGAACTCATAAATACACATGGAAACAAACATGACAGAGAATTAAACCTCGTTTTAAGTTAAAATGTTTTCAGTCCACATTTAGAAACAGCAGTGAAAAGTATAAAGGAGATGGACATCAGAAACAGAAGAAAAAGGGTGCAATAACTAAAACTGTAAGAAGTAGGTCACTGTCAAAAGGGCAAGTTGCTACTAAAATTGATCAACAGAAGATGTAGACTGTACCATCTGCATAAAATGCCTAAATGCAGCATTATTTTCACATCACATACAGTAGATGTGATTTCTAAGCAGCATATTATAACAGCTGGCATACTCACTAATAGATTTATGGTAACTGAATACTAAATTTCTCCAGCTCAATGTACAGTAGTTATGCATTAGCCTTTAAAGCTCTTCGTCAGCCTTTTAGTCAAGGTTACATTTCCATTGTAATGGAATATTTAGTATCCCACTAAGAACATTACAAATATTCACCTTCAATGAACTTTCATACAATACAAATATATTAAATACCTTCTTAAGCTGAATCATTTCAGTAATAGGAGTTTTCTTTTTGCTATTTCAAAGGAAACACAAGGAACTTTGTAACTTCCAAAGTAAAGGGTGTTTTAAGGCAGTAAAAGATATGTGTTAAGGTTTCCATGATTGTTTATGGTTGTCTATGTGAATAAAGCATATTACACACAATTGCTGTCATATATTTATGTGACTTTGTTATACTGTACACGATTTAACAATCTTCTTGAGAAATTTAAAGTGCCACAGTTCAAATGTGCTCCTCTGTCTTTTCATGGGCTTCTAGTCCATTCCAGTTGCTTTCAGAAATGAGCCCTTGCTTTACTTAAAGAGCAGTTTTTTTAGGCGAAAAAAGTATTCATCCTTCACTGCAGTGCTAACTGGAATCCAGTGGTCGAACCAATCCTTCTTTGTAAACACGAAGAATAGCTTCACAAACAAATTTGTATTGACTCTGCATAGGAAAGAAAACACAAAAACATTTATGGATGTTCAGTTAAACTGCTGATTAGACAGTACTATTGAACAGGACTAACAGTCCCACAGCTTCCTTTTTTCCTGAACAATGACAGGAGAGGAGATACAAGGATGGGAGAAGAAAATCCTACTCTCCTGTCTGTGTTCACAGTAAACAACGCTGACATTTACTCTTCCTTAAAGGACAGACAAGCATCAAAAATCACACACCAAGGAAAACAAAAAAGTCCCCAAAATTAAAAGAATATGTGCTTAATTTTCAGGGAATAGGAATTATTTATAAAAACTATGCATCTCTTTCTGGCTAAGTTTAACTTGATATTTACTTTCTTTATACATGTCATCTATTGCACGGTTTTTTTGGTAGTTATCTGATTATTACAAGTATTCTGAGCTTGCCAATGCTGCAGTTACATATTACTGGGCACATTTAAGTTACGTGACCAAAAAACCTGATTTAAAGTTCCCCTATAGGATATATAGGTGCAACTACCAAACTGAAACCCTTTATTTATTTTCCAAACCACCTACAGTACTGCAGGCAGATCAGACCACATATCTCCTTTTGGAACAGAAGAGGATCAAATTAATATTTTTTAAGATCAGCAGCCGCATTAATTCTTCTCTCACCCAGCATTTTCATCTCAATTAGATCTTAGTCTTCACAAATTAGAGTTTCTTTTCTGCATTATACTATTACAAAGACTATTTCTTCCATGACCTTGTGATTTAACTATTTGTTAAGAACAATTAGCCTGCAAGCCTCTCCCTAAAAAGTGATACAAGGAGACATTATCAATTGGATTCGTGCAGAACTAAAAATCCTGGTAGCCTGAATAAATTTTTATGACTAACACAATCCTGAGAACACAAGATGACTGAAATTTAAAAGAACTTGCAGATATCAAAGCGTCCTCACTTCTGTGAAAGTACTATTGTCAAAACCCCAAATGAACACTTTTCTCCAAAGTTCCATGTCATATATTCAGATAAGCACAGCTTCACATTTTTTAAATCCCTTTTTCCATCTTTGAAATATTCTCCCAGCTGCCCTTGTATTGTCAGCTCCCATCAACTCTTCAGAAGCATCTGGAAACACTCCCCCACTATCTCCCAAAGGGCAGAGGTAAAAGATAACATTTGGACTGTGAAGGACCTTAGGTTGCCTTTAAATACCAGCAGTTAGGAACATTATTCTTGTCCATAATATAACACATTTCCCTTTAAGTACAGAAAAACTTGAAGGGAAATGGGAAGGTGGAAATGAGTTTTCTGCATCTCGATTTTCCTGGCTTTACTTTCAACCTTTCAGTCAATTACTCCCACCTTCAATATCACTTTGTTCTTATTTCTTAATTACCTTGACTTTTCTTTTCATTGTTATTGTCATTTCCATATTTCTACTGCCTGAACAAGCCAAGTGTGATATTTAGCTCTCTGTTCAATACTTCTGTTAACTTGTGTGATCAAGTTACTGAACAAATAAAAGAATGAGCACTTCAGCATTGCTTCCTCTGACTCAATCTCTGACTACTTGTTTGCTCTAATCTGTTGCATGTATTCTTACTGCTCACTCAGATGGTAGCTAGTTCTATTATCTACATCCTAAGCACTGTTCTGCACTGTTTAGATATCTAATTTCTCTTTATTGGAACATAATGGTTAATCTTTCTTTTTTTAATGAAAGGCCATACAATTACACCAACTTCATTATAGCTTCATCATTTTGGTTGAAGCTTTTGTTTTGCTGTTCCTGGTAACCAAATTACTGGTCTTTGAGAAACTACAGCTTTCACATGATTAACAGCAGACACTAAACTGACCAGGTAATAGCTCTGATGGGTTCAATCTTATTGAGTATGCCCTGCCTGATATTAACTCACAACATTCATCTGGCAAATTGTATCACCTTAGAATTGGAGCACACACACAGTCCCCCACAGGGCAGCTGAACATGCTTTAGGCAAGGCTACTAAAAACTGAACAATCCCTTTATGACAACTGAATAATCTCAAATGGCTTCTCCCGGAAGATATCCTAAGAGGGATATCAAATATGAGCAGTGAGGCTAGCTGGAATTCAGGCATGGGAATGCGATAGAGCACCCAGGATAGATCGAAATATGAACATGCAGCTCCCTGGTATTCTGTTTTCTCACAGTTGAGCGCTTGCTTCTGTGTCTCATTTACAGCACAGTATGCCTGTTTTGCTCACAGGCTTTTCACAACAGTATCTGCCTACTTCAGAAATAACAAGTGAATTTAGTTTCCCAGTATTGCTGCTACAGATCATCCCTCTCCTGATTGTGCTGACAGCAAACTGTGTAACACAGCAAGTAAGGTAAAGAATCCTATTTTATATATTTGTTTTCCACACTGGGGGTTTGGCTGTAGCTGTACTTATTACTATTATCTGTATTCTTCAGTCATGTCAAAGTGTGGAGTGAAAGGACAATTCTGCCTGATTTCTCATGTAACAAAAGGGACTCCATCTTCTGGCAAGCTGAAGTTTACTTCAGCTTTTTAAATCTGACTCTCAAGAAGAGGACCACCTCTAGAATGTTGAAGCTTGAACTTGCTTGGGTAATTATAGAAACTGAGGGGTGTAGACAGGTGCAACTCCAGAAGTTAACACTCAGCTTCCTTAAACTTGAAGCTAGTGTTCTTCATCTAATGAAAACCTTTGTCATCAGCTCAGCTTCCACTTCAGCAAGGAACAGGCAGGGGACCCTCCAAACAACTCTCTTGTCAACCATACAGCTCTGACAGTCTTCCAGAGAGTGCACTCCTGCTGCAATGGACATGAGTCCCAGCAGCATGCACGCAGAATCTCTGCTCACCGAGTACTCTAACAGTACACAGGCAGCTGGAGATCCTCATTTTATGCCCTTTGCTGATGCAAGATTTCCCTCACATCCAGTCATAATGCTAATTCCTGCAGTCATGAACCTGCTAATGCATAGAATTTGTCTTCTTAAGTTAAATTTTCTGTTATCAAATGGATTTGATTTCAATGCATTTCAGGCATTTTCTTTGGAAGATGAGACAGAAATGCCAAATTCAACTGTTGGCTTTCTGTGTCTAAACCCCCTTATTTTCATTTCTCATAGGGCATTTAGCTCTCCAAGATAACTCACACTTAGAATTCTTGTCATCCAGCCTCTCCTAAAGAAAGAACAATCTCTCATCCTTCATCCTTGGTCTCTAACATCAATATGTTCATTTCCAAAGCTGACACAAAATTGCCCTCATGATCTCAAGTTGTCTTTGAGCCACTTTCATCTTAAAATCACCGTTTACTTTCATGTTTCAGTTACTGATGCTACACAACTTGGCCTTTGTTTTTTCAAACTGAGTAGTGGCAAAATGAAAGCAAAAATCCATAATAGGTTCTTATAGAATTTCTACTCCATAGTGACTTATTGAAAAGCCACTTCCCGCTTTTCAAACCAGGCCGCAAGCACTTTGATTTTACTTTCAATTTAATAACTTGCCATAATGTTCTGTACTAGAATGAAAAGCAAAAATTTATTCTAGCTTCTTGCAGAGAATTTAGACAAAGGACTGCTAACAGATGATCAGTACAAGTCTGACTTTGGGAATTCTAACTACTTGCAGTGTATTGAAAACAATTATCTTTCCATGGCAAGATAAGAAATATTTACAAATTAGATAAATACATACCTCACTAGCAAAGCAGCCTTTGCCACCATGCTACATTATGCTAAATTTATGAAGTTCGAAGTATAATGGCAACAGAAGATTCGTATTACTAGATCCTTTAAAAAAATTTTGGACCTGTTTTATAACCTGACAAGTGCAGTATATATACAGAAAATGATGCTTTCTCTCCATCACTTACTGATGTTTGCACCATCATAGCTCGCTGGTCTCGCATTTTCCGTACAATATCCAGTGGATAAACAGGTTGGTTCCTTTCAATTAAGCACATGGCTGTTTCCATAGTGACCAATACACCAGTGCGACCGATTCCTGCGCTGTGAAAGGCAACAGGAAAATAGTCTATAGAATTAGGTTTTTGCAATGCACCAGACTCATATAATAGTCTTAATAGTAGGATGCTAAACAGCTTTGGAAACTACAGGAAGACCCTAGTAAAATTCAAAGAGAGTGCAAAGTTTATTTTTACAGCAACTTCAGTAATATTTTCTGGCAATTACTAAAAAGAAAAGATTTTTTTAATAGAAATAAAACTAAAACCTCACTTAAAGTAAATGCATTTTTAAACAATTGTAACTGCTCAAACTGCACTGGTTTGGTATTTTTGTCTTAAAAAAGGTAAGATCTAAGTGACTGCTTTTATGACACACACTTGAACAGCAGGAAAAAAAAATTTGCAGTACCGTTCAAAATGAGATTACAACAATGGTAGATGATAAAAACCAGAGAACAAATTAAATTGCAGATTATCAGACCTGTGATAATTATGTGACTAAGCCATTTCACCAAAAGGTTGCAGGAGAAAGGGAGACAAAGTAAACTCTTTCTTTAGATATAACATCAGTGTTTCTGTCTTCAGCAGTAAATGCTTGTATTGTACAGTTTAAAATTTTCATCTCATTCCAGGAATCTCCTGTCTTGCAGACAAACGTTTCACATCAAATGCTTATTCTAAGGCTGAACCATATCCATAATCAGAATTTTAAAACACAAGTACCTGCAGTGTACAAGAACTGGCTCGTTCTTTACTCTCTTTGGCCTCATACAGGTCACGAACTCCAAGAAGTCCATGGAGTCATCAGGAACGCCATGATCAGGCCAAGCTACATACTGGAGATGGGTGACGGTGTGTTGTTGTTCTGTCTAAAATACAGTAAAGTTTTCAAAAAATGTCCAGTGTTATGACTCCTGTATTAATGTTTACTAGATACAAGTCATATTTTTCACAGCAAGTGTTTTCTGCAGATGCGATAAGGAGGTAGATGGTACAGAAAATGTGATTTTAAAATTAAGTGTGAAGTATGGACACGTAACTCTTGAAAGAATTCATAAGGCATAGCATTTTCTAAATAAACGAGGTATCAAGTTTAACTTCTGCAATCTAAACATTTTAATTTTTTTGATTTATTGACTGTTGACCCATTATACTCTGACATCATTGATTCACCTGAGGTAAAATGCTACAAGACATAAGCACAATAGTATTATACAATAGTTTAGAACTGGTTGGAAGAAACAACTGAGAACAGCAGAACTATTGAGAATCATACCAATATAACAGGGGTTTAGGGCTATACAATCTGTTGTAAATGTCTGTGCACACAGATTCAGGTATAACAAAGTTGCCTGCAACAATTGCTAAATCTGGTTTCTGTTAGAAAACAATATATATACATATCATTCATGCATATATGCTCATTGTACATATATGAATGACATCTGTACGATCCACAGGAGGTTACGTTTCTGTATGGAAGCAATATAATTAGTTAAAAGGTTCTGTTGTACAGAGAGTTCTTTTTTTTAATCAATTATAAATAAAAACCCCACGGTTTTACAGAAGTTCTTTCCGTCTAGCTTTTTGTTAACTTTGATTATGAAATCACTCATCCATCTTTGCATTCAGATTGGGTTCAACTGATATGTTACAGATGTAACTAATGATTGGGGGGGAAGGAAAAGTCCTAAGATGCTCGTGAGCTCTGCTGTATCATGCAGTGAGGATCTCACTCTTTGCAAACTGAGACAAGTCTTCACGTTCCTTTATTCCTTCCACACGTTTTGCAATAGTTAAGCTGATACCTGCATTTAATTTATGTCCATTACCAGACTTAACATTTGACACCCTACTGAAATAAAACTGTCCTTTAGCACTGGATTAGTCTATAAAAGCTGGCCTTTCCCTAGTGGTCCACACAGGAATGTTTTTGTGATGCTAGTGACTTTAAAAGGTTTTTCCCCTAAGTGCTCACAACTGTTGAAATATAGGACTTGTTTTAAATATCTTCAGCTGCTTGTTTTCTCCTCCCACTTGAGGATGTTCCACTCCCAGGGAACATGCTAGTAGGACACAAAAGATGGAATAAGTACTACCTATGTACTAAGTAGAGTCTTAGAAAACACATGTATTCCCATCAAAGCAATTGCGGAAATTTGCAATTGCACACAGGGACAAAAAAGAAAAACAACACAGCTCATACTTTGCTTCTTAAAGGCAGAGCCTGAGCAATCAACAATGAAAAGGTCCAGCATAAGGCCCATGAGGACAACATAATCGAACATCAATAACCAAGCTTGCTGTAATACAAATTGCATTGGGATCTATCATCCATGTCGTCAAAAGATGCACAGTGACCAGGATCTCTGCAGGAAAAAGCATGCATGGCCTTTTGCTACCCAGCTCTGCTGAGTAGAAAAAGTTGACCTTGTTCAAATGATTACTGTTCACAGATTGAAAAAAATACAAAAACATGTCTAGAAAATGTCATTAAAAAGTCCTCCTTTGAAAATCTGCACATGCTTAATCAGAACCTCTTCAAAAGGGAAATGAGATACAGCAGCAATTACACATAACAGTTTGAGCTGATTCTCTTAAATCAGAGATGTTTGAATTACAGCATCCTGGTGAAACAAAGACATGATTAATTTGAAAATTATCCAAGACTGAGTATCCAGTTGTCTTCCACGTGCTTCAAGAACTTAAAGCTATACAACCTGGACAAGTGCCAGTGGCACACCTAAGAAAAACTGACAGTGATCTGTAGAAGCAACAAGTGATTTTACAAGCTCAGAACAAAGGAAAGAATTAAATTAATTTTTACGTATCAGTACTTAAGGCTCAAATACATTGCTGCATTAAGTTAAATAGTTTACAGACACTAGGTACAGAAAGCATGTTACATAAGACTTATTCACAGTGAGAATACACTTTAAGAACATGCACTTAGTCCTCAGAGCTGCTGCTTTTGGTGTAAGCATCTTCAATTCCTGTTATGTGCTCTAATCATCTTTAGAGACCAATATAAGTGTTTGTTAATTATTCCAGGTATGCCTCAAGCTTCAGTGTAGCTTTCTAATTATTTGTGGTTTAACATGATCAGTTTTGAGTCTTTTGTTGAGCTCTTCTGAGATGATTCAAAATGCTGAAACTTGACTATTCGGCCCCTTGCTTTTCAAAATGCACAAGTATTTTGAAACACTTTATGTTTTATTAGCAGTTTCGACCTAATGTAAAAGTAAATATAATCATTTATGCTAGAACTATTTTTTCTATGTCTAAGCTTTTATGTCTCATGCAGAAAATATCAAAGCAGTACTCGGATGAAGTCCAGATTTTTTAAAGCTATTTTTAGCGAGGTTTTTGGCTTTTTTAAAAACATAATATCTTGAAGTCTAGTGAAAGTCAGTTTTTAAATTCAGAAAATGTCAGCCAAACAACACTCCACATGGAAATAACTTACATTAAAAGACCATCACGGTTACTAAAATCTAGCACTTATACACGAAAAAAAATGTTAGAACTGTAGTTACTGGTTCCATAGTTAGCCCTACAGTACATGTTCGGTTAGCAATACTTATTTTTAAACACTATTCCTCCCAGATCCTCCTCCTTTGTACAAACCTGGTAATGGAAAAAAGAAGTAACTTCTCATTATAGTCAAGTTACTCGTCAAACCACTATTCTCTGCAACTTAGTTTAAATCTTTTCCACAATATTTTCTTTTTGCACCGAGGCTTTCAATGACAGTCATCCTAATGATGGATAAAGGTATAATTTTTCTTCATAAAAATCGGACTTTATTAGTCCTGTTTGATGAGTCTTGGAGAAAGTGAGACAGCAAGACTTGCTTATGGCTTGGTTGCTATTTTTGTGTAATTTGACCTTATACACCTTGCTATTCCAAAATGATTTAATTTTTTTTTTAAATTCATGTGGACTGATTTCAATGGAATTCACGTATTTGGTATTTCTCCAAATCAGTTTAAAAATTATGGATTCAAAAAAATTGGCCCAAACAACAGACTCCAGTGACACTTCAGGATTATGTAACTTGCCCAGTTTATCGTCAGCCCTTTGGCCAACATTTAGCTTCTTCATGGCATTGATCCACAATTACTTAGTAAGGAGCTACAGAGGTCTAAGACGTTATGTTTGTCCCCAGCTGTTTGTTATTATGCTTCTGATAATGGTTATTGTCATTACAGCAAAGTTGTTCAGCAAAAAAATCTCCAACAAAACTATGTATTTGTCCCTACCCCTCCTGGGCAAATTCAAGACATCTGACTGCAGCAGCAGCTTCATTGTGGTTAAGCTAACATCCTAGATTTTGCTCAGAAGCACATGATCTTTTCCAGTAAGTCTGTCCTTGGGGCTGAAACTCCTGACAAAGAATAGGGCTGTCACAAGTAATGCTCCAAATGGCTGCTCTAACACTTGTAATACAGCTGTACTGTCAAGACCTTCAGCCGCAAAAATATCCATTTTTCATTGTTCTGCAGTTTGCAGCCTTGCTTATTATAATTACATCAAAAGGCAAACTTCCATGTTTCATTCTCCTTAAATGACAGACTCTCCCTGATTAATAAAAGATTTGTGTGCTCTTCATAAAATCAACACACAGAGCTTAGAATCATAATACTCATATAGAAAGAAGGAAATTTAAATTTGAAATGTCAACCTTAATTCTTACTTTTCTTAAAAACCAAACAATAGATTTTGCATTTCAATGTTTCAGTTAATGTCCTTTTTCACACAGGTTATAACATAATCTTCAATAATAAGAGAAAAAAAATCACAATGTAGAGCTACATTAACCCTGAAATGGTCTTTTTATCTTCGAAGCAGAAAAAGGCGTGCTCTTTGCCAGTAAGCTTCACAAACATACCTTGAAAGCTGAGTCTGAATGATCGGGGTTAAAGCCCTGTTTCTAAAGAGTAGATACTCTGGCAAGTGGCATTTGGCATTTCTTGGACAACTGTTCACTCATCATTACGCTGCTGTACACACTTGCCGTAACACTTCTAACTTAATTTTGTTCTTTGGCTTTTTATGATTCAAAACCGGCGAGATTTAATGGTCAATCATACATTGCATGGCATTCATCTTAAAGGAAACTCAATGAAAATTTGTTTCAGGCTTCTTATGCTATTTTGTCGAGGATTATAAAGAAATATGTATCTTGCTTTACAAAACAGTGCACTGTGTGATGAACTCTGCACTTATGCTACACATTTTCTTTCCTTTGGTCTGTTTATTCTGGTCCTCAAAGTGTTCTGAAAATTTTGTTAAAAAATAAAAAGCCTCAACCAACCTCAGAACCCCCCAAACTTAGTGCTACATTATAGCTTTCTATCTTGGTATTCACAAGAAAAGGCAGGAAATTAAACCCTTCATTTTATGAGACTTAGAAAGGTTACAATTAGTTTGAGTGACAGGGACTAAAACTGTGTGTACATATAGTTGTAGTACTGCTTTTATAAGGGTAATTTCTTCTGTGCTGACATTCAAGTTTATCACTTCCAAATTATTTGGCCAAAATACAGAAACAAATATGCTGCTCCCTGACTGGGTGGTTTCTCATAGTTTAGAAACAGAAATACTGTAAACTGTCTTAACTGAAAGACCTTTAAGTACTGACATCTGACATCTCACATGTTTATGACTGCAAAGGAAAACTTAATCATATTAAAACAAATTTGGATGCACTATCAAGAGAATGTCAAGTTACAAATGCATGAGACTAAAGGATTGGTCATCTTGCTGTAAGAATATTAATTCAATGTTATATTTCAAAACAGATATTGCCTTTTCCTTGCTTACTACTTACTATTACTACTAGCAATTCTGGTAACAGTAAAAGCTCCTTAACTATACAGAAGTTTAAAAGACTGACTACAAATTAGCCTTTGGTCAATATACAGTGACTTCTTACACATCTTAAGATAGCACAAACCCTTCGTCTTTATAAAAAAATACTTGTGGCCATAGAATTTTGGAAAAGAGAGGAGGAAGGGAAACGATATAAGAAATGCATGTCAATTTAGAAACAAAAACCAAACTTCAAACCCTATAATTCAGGTTGTGGTAAGTCTAGATGTGACCTGAACACAGATTTCACAACACAAGATAACGTGCTGTGTTTTGCCTTCTCTTTGCTTTCTAACTCACTAGACATTAGTACGAAAGTTTTAGGAACCATGGAATATATGTATCTTTCATAAATGGAGCACATTTCAATTGAGATACATATGGATTTTTTTCTTTTTTGAAATCTGACTAAAGACAATGAAAAGGAACTGGTGAGATTCTGCATCTTCTCCCAAAACAACTTTGTTACGCTTCACTTCTTCATTAGCTGTTCTAGCTGCATGTGCCATTAACGAAGTGACCCATATTTTATCCCTGAAAGAGCAGAGTTACTTAGGAAAACACTCTCATTATAAATCAAAGTACTTGTGAAGAGTCAGTGATTGCAAAACTATTTAGAGAAAAGCACTAAACTTCTTTATGATGCTTATTGCAGTACCTGTGCAGCATAATGTACTACAGAACTTCAAAAAGTGTGTCTTTGAAGAAGCTCTAAAGAAATAATCATACCATCTTGATCCATAAAATATACACATATTCTATGTTAAAAAATGTGTGTGCATGTGTATAGACACACATGCATATTCACATACAGAGATACACATTGTCAAACACGAAGCCTTTATCTACCCATCTATAAATGTATTCATTCAGCTTGTTCGGGGATAATTAAAGGCAAGGGGCATTTACCTGAACGTTTGTAACGACCATTTCTCTGACAACATAAGCAATTGTGCAGTCTTCAGAGTGGCATCTGACACGGAAGCAGCCATATTCCATTACATCTGGTGGATCAGGCCAATACTGGTGACATTTGGTCTGTAAAGAAAATTAGGCACACATCAAGACTGTTGTATACAAGCCCTTCTGTTTCCAGCCTTCCCTCCTATGTTGTGGTGCAGGTAATTCAAGGAGTGGTATAAATTCTGTTCTGGTTTTCCGGTGAGATTTTTTTTCACCCAAATTGAAAAATAACAGGACAAAATAGGCTAAATTCTCCATAAACTTCTGTTTTAGTGATTTATAATATATATTCAGATAAATTGGATGCACGATGCTTTGTCTGCTGCTTATCTGTAATTGCTAGAATGACTTCTCAAGGCAGAGTGTGGGAGAACAAAGATGGATTTACTCTTTCTTAAGAAAAGAAATGCAGGGGTTAAACTTGTACCTAACTTCAGCCATCTAATAGCAGGTTACAGCAAAGGCAGAGCCACACTCTTCTTGAAAGTGAACAACGAAAGGACAAGAGGCAACTGTAAAGAAGCAACAAGGGAAATTCTAACTAGATGTTGGCAAAAAAAATTCCACAAAGAAGGACAAGCACAGAAACAAGAAGCCCTATGAGAATATGGAATCTCCACCTGGGGAAATAATCAAAACTTTGATGCAACGCTGCAACCTGCACAAAGTTCAAAGCTGTTTTTGTATGTAACTTAAATTACAGAGTAGCAAGAGCTGGAATTTTTGAAAAGTTAAAGTTTCTTAATTTTACCTTTAATAGGGCTCAATTTTCAGAGGCTTGAAATCCAAATTATAACCATTGTGTCTGAAATTTTTACTGTGGTAATTTATCTTAACTACTTTCCCCTTCAAATTTAAGCCAAAATAATGTATCTATTTCTAAAAAATGAACAATACTGTGGAGAAAAAAAATCCTATTGTACAAATCTTAACACCATTAGAAAGAGATAGTCTGGAATGTAAAACCTCCAGGGACTGGGAAAAGGTTTGGCATTTGCCAACGGGGATATTCTTGACAAGAACATACATCTTTTTCTGTCCCTGAAAGTTCAGCCATAAACTGAGTAAATCTAAATAATTTCTGAAAGCAAACAAAACTCATAAAGTGTCTGGTGTGCACAGGTACCAGCAGAATGATTAGAAGCTATCAACAATTGCCTTGAAGTTTCCAGCTGACTGGATGAACTCCAGACTATTACTAATCTGTGTTTCTCCTCAATACAAGGAAATGAATGCACCGATGCAATCAAAAGATGAAGGGCATATATTTATGTCAGGTGATGTTCAATGATGTCTGCTTCCATGAGCAGCTACATAATGCGACTGCAGTTAGAACCTAATTGTTGCTTAACTGTCCTTCCTTACATCTCAATCTTTATGCTGTTTAAGATCTCAAATACTCACTCTCTTGCTTTCTAAAAACACTGGGTTTTACTGGGGTGCCAGATAAGTTTCATAGTGTAGGACAGATCATATAGGAAATATATATGCTACATGCTACAGCTAAATGCTACAGTGAAGGCATAAAGGAGTCATCACCTTCTCCACCTCTTAAAAAAATCCAACTGTTGAGTTTTCTGCTTCTAAAACTTCAAAACCAATACCTTCCCATTTAATCTAAAAACTTAATCTTAAAACTACAAACAACACATTAAATCAAAATACACCAGATTTTCACTGTACTATTCCAAAATTCAAGGACAGACAGAATTTATCTAAAGATAATTAAAAGAATTATCACAGCAATTCTAGGAAAGAACCTGAGATGTAAATAAAAATAAGCAAGCTAAATTCTGACCACTAGTAAATACCACAGTGGCAGACTCCTTTTTACAGCTAGACTACAAGGTTTGCTTGACCCACTCAATGCTTCCAGACATTTGTTGAATCTGAGAGAAACTGACACATGGAGCCCAATACTCAGGGGAAAAAGTAACAGCACATAGTACCTGTCTGATCAGCACAACAGAGTGAATGCAGTGATTTCTGTTTGTCAGACAGCTGTTTTTTTTGCACAGCAGCATAACAAAAAGCAAATTGAGGACTATCTCTTCCCTCTAAGTAATTCAGAAAGCCTGGTCCTCAGAAGAATGATTCAACAGAGTAAGTTGGCCTCTTCTAGGGTTATTTAATCATAACAATGGAAAAAAGTTCAAAGGTACAGTACATTTCTTCAGCACACAAAGAACCTGGGCACTTACCCGTCCTCGTTCGGTGAGAGTTGTTAACATGATGATCAGTGACAATTTGTGGTCCCAAACTACTTGCCAGAAGTGTGCACATGTGTGTGGTAGAGGCCCCTGAGTAGCAATGTACCGGTTCACAATGCCAGCAGAAGGAATTTCCATCTACAGAGGGAAAGAAAAATCCTATGTTAAGTTTGCTCTCACTACTCAAGAAGTATTTTAACTCAGCATTTCATTCAAACAGGAAGTTTTGAGGAACAATTAAGGCAAAAAGTAATAAGACAATCAAGATCACAATTTGTTATGTGAAAAACTTTTAAATCATTAATTTAAAACAGATGTAAAGCACAGATTCTATCGTTCTAGATGCTGACCTATGAACAGAAGATTAAGAGTGAAAATGTACTTGAAAACTTGAAACTGCAAAGCTTTCTAAAGTTTCTTTAACATCTAGTAAGGAATGATGGCAGGGTATATACACCAAAGGTACAGTAGGAAAAGCTGTTTACTGCCTGATACTAAACACAGGAAGTTAATAATTGACTCTGTGATTTAGGTGCTTAGCTTATGTATCTGACACAAATATATACTCATTTTCCCCTCTTTTCCCTGACTCCCAGCCTACACTTGACTGGTTAGGGAAGCCAAGGCTCTGGTTTATCTTCTGGATCCTTCATAGCATAACCGATAGGCAGTAAGTGGTTCTAGAGGGAAAGAAGCTTAGTTTTATGGAGACAACCTCAGCATTTGAAGTATATGGAAAAATAAAACAATTTTTACTGGTTAAGACTCTGCACATTTCCACATGGTAGCACCCACTGTATGTTAGGATGGTCACTTGTTTAACAACAAACACTATCTTTTACATTATGAAACTTTACATCTTTTACATTTACAAATCCCCAATATTAAAACAAAATATCCTTATTCCCTAAAACAACCCAAATTTAGTCTCCTTTAGTAATATAGTAAGTGAGTAAATGCAGGTCTCTGTATGACTTACATTCACATAATTTGCATTAATGTAATCTTCATCTCCTTGCAATATTATCCTTGTGGCATCATCTGCACACACACACAAGAAAGAAAGAATAAAATTAGCAGTTAAGGGACATGCTTCCCCTCTATTAAGTAAAAAAAAAAAAAGCTGAGGAATTGCAGAGACACAAACAGCAGAATACAAACCAGAATAAATTACCTTTTAGAAAAATAAAATGACCAATTATATGACTTCAATTATATAATGAAATCTTTAATCAGCAAGTTCAATATAGCAGTTTTATAAAGCAAAATAGGCAGAAACTGTACTTTAGACTCACAAGGTAGAACATCTTTGTATCTATTCTTGTCCATATTCTGAGGTACCTTTGCACATGTAACAGCCAATCCTGGTTTCTTTCTATAAAGTTGCTGCAAAGTAGAATGAAAAATTACCGGATTTTGAGGGATGCGGTTATGCTATACACACACTAATTACATTCACACAAATATACATAGACTGAAAAAACATTCCTTGTTTTCTTTAATATTTTTCCTATCCTTCTCCTAAATTCACTTGAGCGGTTTTTGTATTTAATGTGACAAGAATTTCTATTATTGCTAGTCCATCAGATAGCTAGAAGAATTTCTAGGAAAAAAAAACAAAACCAAAACCAGCATGTGAGCATCATTGATAAAAACTGTTACTCTGCAAGTTTGCCTTTTGCTTATAAAACCGCAGACCAGAAGGACAACAGTGGTTGAGGGTGGAACGAGGGAGCAATGAATGGCATCAGAAAAAACAACATAGATGCAGACTCATTTTCTGGAATCAACCACAATAAAAAATCTCAGAAAAAATTTTATTCTCTGGACTAAACCCATCCATTTCAATCCTGCAAGTACCTAAAAAACCAAAACTTCAATTTATCGCAATCTCTTAACATTTGACTTCTTCATTTTTGGGCTAACCCTTATGTTGCAAACTTTATCTGGAGTAAATGTGGACATATGAAATGGGGTATGTATAATGTGTGTATAACCAAAATTTTGAAGTTGATGTTAAGTTAATGGTTGGACTCTATGATCTTAGAGTTCTTTTCAAACCTTAATGATTTATGCTTCTAAGTACATCAAAGAAGACAAAAAAAAGGTACAGAGGGGAATAAACAACAACAAAAAAAATCAAGAACTGTAATTATACAACTATAGCTTTTGTATATATTAAATGTATGTGAAAGCACCTTACAACTGCATTATTAACCTGGCTGTGCCAGAGTTTTACATCCTTCACTGCACACTTACCAAAGAGCTCACTATATTTTACATGTTTAATGAAGATTTTGAATATTGTTCCATACATAAAATGGAATGAAACAAATAGGAGGCTAAAATCCCCTACTTTCTGTTGAGAGAAAAAGAGCAACACACAAAAATATTTATTCTACTGAGATTTACTGGACTGTAAAACTCTGTATCACAGCTCATCGCATTTTTCAACTTATACAACATAAACAAGCCATGTGAGAAGAGAACTTGATAATATATGTAATGGAAAAGCTTCTGTTTGTTATAAGTCAAGTTCCACTTTACTAGAGCCAGGTTGCAATTTCTGCCTTTTTTAGGAAGATGAGGAAGAATAATTTAAAGTCAAGTAACCATTCTCAAGCTTCATTGTTGCCTGGCAAACAGTCATTTGCTGTTGACAGACTCCTTAAATTCTGATTAAATGGAGGTAGATATTCTGGAAAAACTTGATTATTCACAGTCTACTGGCTAATTAGTTACTATTTTACTAAAGTGAATGGAGAGTTTCAGAGTCACCAAAGCTGATGAGGAGACACTGCCATTACCTCTGGTTCTGAAGATCTCTAAACAATGAACTAGAAGCCAGAAGGCCACTAAGCTGTCCCCTAGTTTATTAGATTTCAAAAAGGTTTTGTGCTTTTTCTCTAATACCCTTTTATAAGCTGTGCCATAAAAGAAAAAGAAAAAATATAGGATCAAATATCCTATGAACATCATAATATCACATATCAGAATATAATAAAGGATCAAATATCCTATGAATTGCACTGGAGAAAATTTGTGCACAAATTTTGTCAACAAATTTGACAATTAAGAACGTATTGAAAGATCAGTTCACATTTTTGAGCTACTGCTTCAATAGCCAACAGATTCATTGTAATTGCTGCGTTGCATCCAGTGCTGTGGATTTTGGAAAGCAGTTATGAACTATTGTCTACAATTTCTTAAAAACAGGGGAATTTTAATTCTCAGAAATTGTGTAAAGAAAGCAAACCTCATAAAAAGAGTGATTATACAGTAAACAATACCACAACTTTTCAGCCATTACCATTAAATTTTACAGCTTTAAAAAAAGCATTGAAGGAAAAAAATATCAAAAGGGGGGAAAATTTTATTGCTGTTCTACGAGTTTTCAACGACAGAAGGGTGTAACTCCAGAACTCAACGCCAATTTTGTAAGTCATAATAAACTAGGATTTATCCAGAGCTACTATAAATGTTTGAATCTACAACAGTAAAGCAACCACAAACATACATATGCTGTACTCCCTTGCCATTAGAGAAGCAGATGAATTATCCTTTGGAATTTCTTACACTGACACTGAAGGAACTAATTTAATAAAATATAAAACATTTTATTTGCTTTCTATGACACTCCTTGCTAACACATTGAAGAACACAGGAAAAGAAATTAAGTACAAGACTGACTTCTGTCAAAACCCCACTACTCTACTCAATAAATTAACAACTGCAGAAAAAAATACTAATTTAGAGAACTTTGTGTACTTGAGCCAGAAACACGCTAATTCAAACACATTTTTCTCTGCAGATGGTATTTTGTGTAAGACTGATAACTCATTCTTCCCTGTTCTAAGTAGTGAAGTGTGAAACTGATGGGCAAGTCAAATTGTTGCTCTCTTGAGATAAGACTGAACAGGAACAACGAGCTTCACAATTAATTAAAACCTCTACATTACACACTGGTCTATTACAGCTATTGGTCTATGCTAAGAGCATTACAGAGTTGAGCATTTCCTACCTCAAACTGAATAAGGACAGTCCCGCTTTCTAGCCCTCTTCTTAGCTGCTCCATAGACTCCTCCAGTGTATCACCACCATATTCAGAACAGACAGGAAGAATAGATTCCGGGACAGTGTGGGAATCAGCTTCATCTTCTGATTTGGGCTCCACAAACTGTTTCACTACTGAAAGATGTGTACAAAGTTATAATCCATTACATACAGCATTAATGTGTTTCTAACAGATATAAAAATTAACCAGCTTGAAATAACAACAGAGTTTGAAAACCCACAGGAAAGCAAATAGCAACACATTTAACTGCATTTCTTTTTGCACTATATTACTGTAGAAACTATAAAGAGTAAAATGTGCCTATGATCTTTCTGAAAGAAAAAGTCAAAATGCCTGCTTATGAAGGCAAAGAACTTGAATTCCAAGCACAAGGAGTTTTTTGCAACCCTCTCTTACAGGATGAACTGCTAAATAGGCCAGTGAAACACAACATCCACCATGGTAAAAAACAAGGCAGTTTTACCTAAAAAAAGTATAGACCATAATTAATGGAATATCTCTACAAAAACTTTTTCTTTATAAGTTTGGACCTCCAAGAGCAAAACAAATGCAAAAATCCTTACATCACAATCCTTTGCCATTAGAGAAGCCACATAATTATCTTTTGCAATTTCTTATGCTAACATTGAAGGAACTAACTAAAGTTAAAAAAAAATTATTAGTCTGTTTTCTACAACATTCCTTGCTAACATATTGCAGAACATGACAAACATTAATGAAGTAATCTGCACGGCAGTTCTGTCCCTGTGAAAGGTATTGTATCACCAAACATGTCCAGCTGTGGTTATTCTCTGCAGTGATGGGAACAGTTCATACCTGCCAAACTTCAGAAAACGGGGAGCTGTTCATACTCATGCCCATACAAAATGACTGGTTTAGGGCCACAGGTTATCTTTAGATAAAAGCAGATTTCTCTTATCTGCAAGTTGGAAGGGAACTAGAAAAGTTAAGGGAAAACTAAATGCTGCATAAAGCCAGTGGAAAACAAAATAAAGAGCCCACCTGTCTTCCTAGAAACACAAAAAGTTTTAAATAAAGCCAGTGTTACAGAAGTACATATCACTTAGGCTGTTTCATTCCCTCCTGTTTCCCAGTAATGCATAATCCCTTCATTTTTATGACTTCATGAAATCAGAAGCTCTGTGTAATTGTGGGTGCTAATGTCTTACCACACCTCTTAAGGAAAGCAAATAACAAATTAGAGTTTCACATAATCTAAAAGCTCTTGGGATTTACAGGTGTTTAAATATGGAGCAAGCAAAGCCAAGCTGGATGAGTTCCCCTTTTTTAAACATACAGGCTTAAGACCCTGCATATTTCAAAGATTGCCTCCTCTTTGCAGGCAGCAGTTCTGCAAGCAGCCAGCACGGGTTTAACTCAGTATTGTCACTAAATGTCTACTGTAAGAATGAGGTGAGGAGCATCTTATTTGATTTGCTTCATCACATAATTGTGCAGGGGAACAGCCCATGAGTTTTTGTGAACCTGCAATTGGGGGGTCGTAAAATTAGCCTTTATTTACAAAAGAACCCCAATACCCCACATCACCAAAAAAACGCTTTCAAGGGTCCATTTATTCTCATAGATTTTTAGACCAAAAGATAAGAAGAAATGCTAACTTGCTAGATTATTTGTTGCAATGGTAAGAACCTATATAGTTTAAACTACTGGTACTACTAATTTGAATTTAGTGAGACCTATTCCAAGTGCACTGAGAACAAGTTTATGCAAACAGAAGAGGGTATACCACCAAGCATAAGAGAAACAGTCTCAAAAACATTAGAAGTGAATAAAATTAGCCCAGTTACCTTTCCTCCTGACCAAAAGTGCAAGCTCCCTTGTGTGAGATTCTCTGCTGGCTTTTATGAACATGACCACCTGATCATGCGTGTGCTCTGAGATATCTCGGCCATTAATTAATACTATCTGATCACCTTCATTCAGCTTTGGTATGCATTTATCAGCCTGTTTCAAGACCAAAGAAACACATTAATGTCATCGCATCCAGTTGTGCAAGCAGGAACATATCAGGATATTAAGTACATCATGTAAGCAAAGTCTTCACAGTTCTCCTGACAAAGTTTCATGTTCTGTATCAGAAGATCTATCAAAGATTTCGGCTCTAAAGCTCTCGTGCCTCAAAGCCGCTTCATGACGATAAGGACCAGTTCAAACAGCATATTGATAGCTATTAAAAGGAATTCACATTAATCAAACAGCCATCAACAGATTGCTCTCAAAGATCTGTATTTCAGACTCCAAGCCTCAACAACCACTGAATTTCTGGAGAAAGTGTTTTGAGCATATAAAATAATTCAGTTCACTTTTTATGCAGTGAATACTAAGAAGTCCAAACATGATTTTCATGAATATGATTTAAGTAACATGACATTCCCCAGGCATGCACTTTTTAAATTTCAAAGAAATCTATACACATTTCATATCTTTGTTATTTCATAGATTCTTGTTTATATTAACTGCTGGACTCCAGGGTTTGTTTGACTATTTTTCTGCTGCACTTCTCAGTATGCTTAGCCCTATGTCCAGCACAAAGCAATTAAAGCTATGGCCAGAAAATGATGATGATACTACAAAGATGACTAAGGGACTAGAGCTGCTCTTGCATGAAGGAAGGCTCAGAGAGCTGGGAGTATTTAGCCTAGAGAAGAAAAGGCTCAAGGGGATCTTGCAATGTACATAAATGTATTTAAGGGAAAGGCACAGAGAAGATGAAGCCAAGCTCTCAATGGTAACAAGTGACAGGACCAGAGGCCAAGGGCTCAAACTGAAACACAGGAGGCTCCATATGAACATCAGGAAACAGTTCTACTGCTATGGTGACTGAGCACTCCAGCAGGCTGCCTGGAGATATTGTGGAATCTCCCACCTTGGAGCACTCAAAAGCCATTTGGATATGGTCCTGGGCAACTGACTCTAGGTGGCTCTTGAGCAGAGGGGGTTGGACAAGGTGATGTCCAGGTCTCTTCCAGCCTTCTGTGATTCTCTAATATGAACGTGCAGGATTCTACCTTCAAGTGTCATGTAATGTAACAATTTTATTTCCAATGCTATTGCTATTTTATCTAGGAAGTCTTCAGCTACACAAGAGCGATATACTTATATAAACACTTCATTTATTTATTGTATGAATGAGACATAGACCTTTACTGTTTTTATTGTTTCATAGGTGTTCCCTGCATTTCCTTAACATCCAGCACAGGTTCCCTGAGCTTTATTCATCCAATATCATTAGCCCTACCAAACAACCAACACCAACCCTGAGTATTGGTGACAAGACATTAAAATTAGATCTGATCCTGATTATGCCTTGCACTGATGGCTCCTAACATATTTGTATTACCAACTAACAAATAAGAGATGGAAAGGAGAAATGATAATGAAAAGAATCAGCAAGAAGAAAAATGCAAAATAACAAAAAAATCAGGCAAGAATATGAAGAAAATAAATTGGGAGTCATTTGTGCCAGAGAACAAAGTAAAAGGAAAGAAAACTTAAGACCTGTCTTAGTGCCACAAAACAGACAAAGAAGAAGAAAAAGAAGCAAGAGAAAAGAAAGATGCATGCAAGAGGAAAACATCCCATGCAGAAAAGCTGATTAAAAATTTAAAGAAGAAATAGTTTTCCCCAACTTTTTCCATAGAAATAAGGAAAGAAAATAAGGAATGATAGGGAAGATTGAAAATGATTCTTAAGACATGTAAACAGAAAAAGAATTGGAATTAGCCATGATGTTCTTCAACGCTAACTTAATTAGGTATATGCAGCTCCCCAAGAACACCCTTGCCATATTTTGTACAATTTACAAAGGCAAGACTGAAGAATGTAACTATGAATGACTGAATAAGTTAATCACTCTCAAATAATATTAAGTTATTCTCTCTGAAATATAAACATTTGAAAAGAGGGGTGATCTAAAGTCCATATCAGGTCAGTCTAGGAAAGTCAAGACGTCAACAAGAACTTGGAAGGAATGGTTTCTGAGCTCCTATATTTGTCTATAATTTAGATTTCTTGGCCAGCTGCTATTAGTCTTTATTACAAATGGAGACTAATATCTTTGCTCAAATAAACTTTGTTAATCATGTGATATGTTAATGACTCAGCTTTCTGATTTGAATCATCTGACTATATAAATATATCTCAAAGGAGAATTAATTCCTCCTATGCAAGCATAATTTGTAGATTTTTCAGACACTGAGCTTTTCCAGGCAATTAATTATGTCAAAGGCTCCCTGTCCTATTGATACACCCAATGTGTCATTTTATGCTAATCACCTTCTATTGCTCCAAGAAGCATGCATGCTTTTTTTCAATGAAAAGCTCTATTAAATAAAACCATAATGACCTCTTTAGCACCTGAGGACATTTTCACTGCTCGTGAAAAAAAATCAGTATAGAACTTTAATCAAAAAAAACCAACCAACCAACCAAAACCAAACAGATGCAATAAAATGGTTGTTCCTTCACTAAAATGTGCTCTCACAACAATTTTGGTTAGTCTGTTCTGTCCTACAATTTTCCCAGCATACTACATTGCAGCTTTATTAGAGGGGGTTTTTAAAAAGAACTTTAGGGTGTGTAAAGGAAAATAGAGCCTTATTTTGGGGAGTAAGTTTGCTTTCCCTCCTATACAAGAAATGCACATCTTTTTGTAGCAAAGTGGGAATAAGGTGACCTACAAACCCGAGAAATAATCTTAGCAAATAGTATTACCAAATAGCATCCCTGAAGAAAATTTACAGGATAATGAGTGAATCTAGAGCAAGTTAAAATAGTAGCAATGAAGATAAGGCATAACTGAGCTAAAATAATATAAAAATGCATTCCATAGACTGTTAGATTTGAACTTGGAAATATCAGCCACATTTCATCAAGCAGTAAAGAACAGGTGAAATTTCATTTATGGAAAGCAACATAATCAATGTTAATACTGCTATTCTCTAAAAATAAGTATATTCTTTTCCTCTTGCTATAACATGACATGATTTCCCTACCACTGCTACTGAGTATGTTATATTGGATAATTGTTTCCAGTTTTTTCTGTGATCCTGGTAACTTGCTCACCTGGTGGTGTACTGGCCTAGAGAGCTAATTGGTCACTCTTGTCCATGCCTATGACACCAAAGGGAGACACTTCAATTAAGTGTTTAAAGTCAGAAGCCCAGAGTAAAAAATACAGATCAATACTTTCCAGAAGACCATCTGAATCTGCCAAAGGAAACTACTGCCTCTGGAGAAACATCTTTCATTTTCTGGTTGGGGAATGAGTCTGCCCTATATAATTTCAGAACCTCAAATCACCCTTAAAATATTTGCTAGTTTGACCATGAAATGTCTTAAGGACTGTTTTATTTTCAATTCCTAGACTTAAGTTTATAATTATAATTTTGTAGCAAACTTTTATTCAAATAACTATTATAGCTCATAAAGGAGTGCTATGAACTAAGTCAGACCAAAAATCATAAATGTGACCAAAAAATCACTTCTCAAGCAATTTGTTTTAGCTTTATTTGCATAATGAAATTTAGATATCAGTCCTATGACTGCTTATCAAATTTCAGAAGAGTCAGAAGACTCAGAGTGTTGTATTTTTAGGATGAAGTCAGTAATATTTCCTAACAAGCCTGCGCTGAAATTATTTTATGAGAGTTAGGAAATATAGTTCGGAGAAAGGCAAGTGAAAAAAATCTGATATAACTATGTCTTAACAGATTTATGTAATAATTATTTAGAAAAAAGTTAAAAAATATTTTATGTTCCTATTATTATTTCACAATTCAACAGAAGAATTCAATGACTATACTGATTCTTATAAACACTTCACTTAGTCCATAAATATTTCCATAAGCAAAAAATCTATGGCAAAATAGGAACAGAGCATACATATGCTCCCTCTCTATGCTCCCTCTCTCCCACCAAGTACTCTCCCATCCTATAAATAATATTAACCCTAAGGATTTCTTCAGTCTCTTGTGGCTTGAATAATCAGTAACAATAGGTTTTCTCCCCCAAGTATTTGTCCTTTCCTGACCACATACAAAATTGTTTTAACCACAGCATCCTTTGTCAAGGAGTTTCACAGGTCTACTACTATCTTCTGCATGAAGAACTACTTCACCAAACATGAAGAACCTGACCTTCACAAATTTAATTTCGTAGCCCATACTTCTGCTGGAATTCCCTTTTCACAGTGCTCCTAATTTTGCAGATCCCTACAACAGCTCGCTCAAACCAGCTATTTTTCCTAGGGTGCAGGGGCCCAAATTATCTACTTCTTCAGTAAATGATGTTCCTTTTCCTCAGTCCTTGCCCCTCACCAAGAATTTTCCAGTTCAGGATGCACTTTTTGAGATGACAGGAGAACACAAATATACTTTCTACTTGTATCTTGTTTGGCTAACACTTCCAGATCTTTTAACTTCTGGTTCAAGAAACCACTGGTTAAACCAATGCCTAAAGAGAATAGCTCTGCTGCTATCTCATACTGGTTGTAGTTGTCTAAATTTCTATGTGTACAGACCTTTGAGAGGTGGAAGGAGTAACAATGGAAGGGATTAAAAGCCTCAAGAATTTACTTACAGGTGATCCTGGAGTTATTCTTGATACCACCAGGGGCATTTTCTGATCTACTCCACCCTAGAGGAATGTCAAGTAAACAGCAACCATAAATATATCATTAAGCATAAGCAGCAGTTGAAACAAGTAATCACTTCTTGCTCTTTCTATATAAATTTTTTTATGCTGTGTCATCATAGGGTTGGTAGGACTGAATTTTCATCAGTAAATGGAGAATTAGGGTTGTGGTGTCTTTAAATCTAACAATTTCCAGTAAACTAGATTGGGTGTCTTTTTCTGGCCATACATTTTAATAGGCAATAAACAGATAAAATGAAACATTTATTGTAACCGTGTGCTTGAAGCAAGCCTAATTTAACACTTGAACTTGCAAGGCAGACAGTCTTCTTAGATGTTGTGACAAGTGCAAAAGGAATCTGGTAGGACCAAAGTACCAGGCAACTGCACTCCCTTATTCTCTTTACATCACAGTCAATTGCTGCCCCACCAATAAACAGCCAAGGGGAAAAGATCAAACTCTGCTCCAATTATTATATTATGGCTAATTTACAATACTCTGCTTAAATGGAAATTCAGTGAGGGAAGGTAAAACATTTACAATACTCAATTATCAGTAGTAATTTTCATTTTCTTCATAAATTAATTTTCAACTTTCCAATATGATTTCTAATGGATATAATTAAATGGAACAGCACAAACTATTTAAATTGTTTTATAATACAGAGGTCCAATTTTTCAAAAGCTGTTGCCTTAAATTAGGCTTTCGAGTTCATATTTCAGCAGCCAAATAGGCAATGTGCCTTGGATATATGCCATGCCCATAATATATGCAACTGAAAACCAGAGAACTATTAGATGTTTATTTCTGTAAGTGTTGCTTTAGCACTTAAGGATTAGGCTGCCACTTCTAAAAACTCTCAGTCCATAAGAAAGTCCTGTAAAATATAGTGCTTTCTCCAAATCATTATATTGAAACATAAAAATAATCATGAAGTTAAAACATTTTATCTGTAAAGCATTTAAAAATAATTAAGAGACAAGTTTACCTTGAGATTAAATCCAAACTTCCCTTCTTCATCTGGTATGATACGCACCAATAGTAAATCTCCCTCAATTAGGTCATTCTGCAATATACAGAAAAAGAAGGCATGCTTTCTAATTTTTAAAATAAAGTATCAGCAAATTAGAAAACTGCATCCAAATTTAGATGTGCTGAACAAAAATACTCTATGTAAATCCACCTTTAAAACAGGTAGAGGATATGGTTGTAGAATATACCTATGGTAGTAACCTTTTAAACTGTAAGAATAGCAACATACATCTGAACAAACATGTTTTATGGTTGCTGTGTCCCAACATTTTTACTCTCATCCTAGCTTTCCTTCCCAATTTATAAATGCTATTGAAGTTTCAGCCTGTTGACATTAAAAGCTTAGGTGCAGCACATGAGTAGAATTGATTCTACTCTAAGAACTGTGAAGTAACTATTTTACCCCTCATTTTTCTCCTTTAAATAGGTGTATTTTTATGCTACTGGTCCACAAGGCAGAAGAATTAAAAGGTGTCAGCAGCTAATGGACATGTTGGAAATGATATAACTTTTCTAACTAATTTTAATTACTTGTTTTAATTGATTTTAAGGGCCTACTTTTAGCCAGAACCCCTCTGGAGCAAGCTGGGAAAGAATGATCCACTATCATAATGTTAGCAGGGAGCAGCTGCTCTCCAGCCAGGTCAGAATTTGAAAGGATGATGTTTAGTCATCCTCAAAGGATGTGTGGGATAAAGCAGAGTTGTGTCTGCTATTCAGACATACAGCAACTTGAGTTAGCTGATCTTCATCCTCGGAAGAAACAAGATTTAATCACATAAAGGATTTCTATTCCACTAGGAACTTTCCCTGAAGCTTCTGGAATGCTGGACACTTAGGAAATCAATGCAGCTGGGCAAGCTTGTCTATCATACTGTATCTCACAACCTTGGATAAATGCAAGTAGTAACACAAGATCTGTTCTCATTACTGCATAAAATATGCCCATCCTGAAATACAGCCACCACTTTTGTGCATTCTCAAACCACAGCTCAAAGTTGCACTCACTACTAGTTCTGACTTTAAAAGCACACAACTGAACATACCTTATCGCAGTAGTACTGACTGGAATCTTCTGTCAAGCTGCTTTTTGTAACGTTGTCATATGTTTCTAAGAACTGCTTATCCACCCCTTCCAAAGGGTAAGAGCCAGAAATGCTGCCAACGCCATTGGGAGACTGAGCCAAGGCTTTAGGTGAGAGACGGGTCAGAGAACTCCGCGTCGGACTGTTTCCCAACACATTCCTTTGTTGAAAAAGGATAAATATTACTAAGGAACTGTTATCCAGATTTTTAAATTAAGAGTTAAAAAGAGAAAATTTTAAGAGTTAAAAGATTTAATACCACTTTGTAGTGGAAGTGCAGGGAAACAGGATTGGAGCATGATCTATTATTTGATCAGCGGACATTCAGAAGAATGGACAAAAAATCTGGAATAACAAAACCATTTTAAGCAAAATGTCTGGATGTTAGCAGTTAAAGGCACTGTTGCAGTGCTACAAGAATTCACAGTAACACATGGAGAGAGCTGAACTGCAAGGGAAATGTACTTCAGTTGCCAATTCTATCAATGAAAAATCTTTTCCTGTGATTCCATTCTCATTCCTGCAAAGCATGAGTGCCATCTCAACCTTAACCCTGGGAGAGAAGGCAGTTTGCAGAAAAGCCATGGTAAATTGTCAGAGAAATAAGAAATGAAGTGACAATGAAAGATTTAACTACAGTTAAAGTATTGTGTTATTGACGTAGTTATAACCACATGAAAGGACACAGGATTAACTTAGGGTGCAGATCTGGCGTTCAAGAACTTTAACATTCAATGATAACGAAAGCCACTAACCAAAAACCTCAATTGTGGGAATTGGCCAAGTTGCCTGATGGTGATCCAGGACTTCACAAACTTTCATTTAGCTACATTCCCTCCTACGAAAAGGGTGACATGCAGATCTCTAATACAACCAAACCCCTTCTTTAAATGGACCAAACTCATGGATGCCACACAGACTAACTACTCCATCCTTATAAATACTACCTTAATGTGAAATTATCTGCCTTGGGGAAAGCTCAGGCATAGCAACATCAAATTTTGACAGTGTTAAAACAGCAGAAGTACATGCCAGTAAAGCCTGGCATTAAAATTTGTAAATTCAAACATTTACTTCTGCTTTGGTATTTTTCTATACCTGTGAGCTTTTTTAAACCATTTCCAGCAGCCATTTCTAGCTGTCAATGAAGCAGTAATTCTACAATACAAGGAGTATAGCTTAGAGCTTTTAACGTTCAGGTCTTGTACGGCAGCAAACTTCGATACTGTGAACACTTTTGTCTTGGTTTGTGAAAATCTGATTGAAATAAACACAAACATCCTCAAAGATGCCATCAAGCAGATGAATTCTTGCCATAATACTTCTGACTTTCAGTTATACCATGCGTACTTGGCAATGGCAGCGAGGTGTTTTATGCAACATTTGCAGAACTTTCAGTTACTACAGAAAATATTTTTTCAGTGTTTGGAACATCTCATTCAATTGGCACTGTTAACAGTTTCAGAATGCTGTGAAGTAGGGAACTATAATGACACTTCAAAAATCCTGGTTTTATCTGATAGCTCCCAAGACTTTTTATGATTCTTATGAGGTCAATGTTAAGCAAGGAGGAACACTGTGTATGTACATACATCCTAATAAGTTTTTCAGAACATAGTTCTAAAAAACCTTTCACTTACAAGTTAAAATTACAGCCCATAATGAGTTTTCAATGTAGAAAAGAAATCTAACAATACCAGAAAAATATGATTATATACTTCAGCCAATGTCATCTGGCACTATATAAAATTACCAGTGGATTTTTGCATCATTAAACTTTTACAACAGTTTCTAACTAACTTTTTTTGTTAATAGTGATGAGGGATCTATTATAACTTTAGACTTTCCAAATCCTGACCCCCAAATTTACTTTTTTTTTCACAAATCTTTACAATCTTCACTGGTTTATACATTTGTGTCTTTTAATCATATAAAACCACTACTTTGAAAAATAAGTTGAAGTTATGTATTTAATTATTTATCTTAAAGCTAGAGATAGGAGAAAGTGTAAAGAAAACTCACTTCGGTGATTCTTGTTCAGATGACCTGGTAAAAAACACACAAACACAAAAACAACATTAAATGAACATAAGTTAAATCTTCAAGAAAACAAGAACTAAACTCCAATTAAAAAAAAAAAAGGCTGCATAGAAGCTAAAGGGTGTGCTCATAATAAATTAAAGAATACTTAATCCTACGGTGAAAGTCTGAATGAGATAACTAGGGTGTTTGTGAAACACTCAACAAAAATCCCAGGGCAACTCTGATCACTCACTTCTGCTTTTGACACAAGCCCAACTACAGGCAGCACACATCTGCTACTGCAACTCAAACTCTGCAGTTTACAGAGGCAATTAGCCAGACACAGTACATCATTTTAGAAAGTTTTAGGTGTGGATCACGACTACAGATGCCACCGGCTGTATTTTGTAAAAAGTTGAAACGTGGCAAGATCTTTATGTTTAGGTAGCCAGAAATGAGCACAGGTGGCTTCAGAAGCTTGACATTTCCAATGCTTATTCTCATGATGTGAGAGCAGAGAAGGTGTTGACAGAAAACTTTGAGACAAAGCATAATGAAGGTGGTTACACCAATGAGAACAATCTAGAATTGAGAACAATCTAGAATGGAAAAGAAATCAAAATTTTCAGTACATAGTATTTTCCAATGCATTCAAACAGCTTCATCAAAAATCACCTGAAACAGCAAGCTAAATGATATTACATCAACTAAAACAATAGCTGTGCTACTAAGACAAATTTTAAAGTCAAAGTTACCAAAAATATGCTTGCAAAGCAAAGTTTAAGGTAGATGAAATAGCTTTACAAATTCAATTAAGCAGTGACCAAAAACCCTGGAGCAGAGTAAGTCCATTCTGGAAAAACACAAATTTGAAGCTCAGTTTGAATGTAGAATTGCTGAATTGTCAAGTTATAGGAGGCAATTCACAGTATACACTTAACTTTTCAACTCATGCTCTCTAAATCATCCTTAATACTAAGAATTATGTACTACATTTCATCAAAATTACAGTAAAAATAGCACCAGTATCAGTCAAGTTTCCTTGCATGTAATTTGACAATATGAAGAAAGTCTTCCTTGAGAGGCAGAGATGGTGAAGCTTGATCCCTGAAGAATTTTAGAGGTTTGAGTTCTGTGTACTTTTAATACTTTTAAAACATTCAACTTCTTCCCCTTTTATTGCAGTCATACCTAACTTCTGACTCCACTGGCATCCACCCCCACTCGCCCACTAATACCTCTGGTTCTGTTTGTCCACAATCCCCAGAGAATTTTTACCCCCCCAGTGTAAGCAGATCCTATGGGAATGTAAACTCATTGCCTGACCAGCCCACATCTAAATGGGACAAACACTGAACTTGTACTTTAATTACTCAGTGAGAAGAGAATGTCAGCTTAAAGTTTTGGGGTTTTTTCCTGCCTAGTCACTGACTTTCACTAATCCTGAGAAACTTTGCATCTTCAAAAACTCATCTCCTACATTACATTTGATTGCATTCTCCAAATAAGCTCAAGTGGAAACAGAGGCAGAGGGGCTGTACAATGACATAAGCCTTATTTCCTTAGGAAGTCACACTAAAATAAAGAAACATTGAATTTATTCTTGTTAAGCTAATGGATTTCCTTGTGAGGCAAAGAACAATGAAACTGTACATCTTTTCTATGTTTTGCCACGGAAGAGCTACAGCTCTATTACCAAATTCTTTGCAGAATCAAAATTGCCCCGAGTTACCTCCTTCAAGAGTCTTCATCAAAAAAAACTTACATAGAATTGTGATGAAAATCAATACAATGTTCTGATTTTAATATATTGTCTCCCCTCTATCTTCCCAAGAGAAAGAGGCAGTTTGAGAAAGAAAAAAACTCAACTTGGGCTTTCATTCATAGACCTTCTATAAACTTACAGTAAATTTTTCATTATCTTCTATCTTTGAAGACTTGAATGTGGGACATAAATTCTTAGTACTATTTGATGATGATTTATTTGTTAAATTACTGCACCTTAATTCAAACACATTAGCTCTAAAAGACTTACTGAAAATTCTGTAACCTTTTAAATTGGAAAGAAAGGTGACCAAATATTTGACCGAGAAAAGCAACCAAATTCAGTGTCTGAAAGAATTCATCAGACAATGGAGCTTTGTCTTCCTAAAGTCCTTAGTAGGTCAGCATGCTGAAGCTGCAGAATTTTGCACTGCGACACAGTTAAATAGTATTTCTATCATTTAATTACTCAGCAATATAAAAAAATACCTTAAACATAAATAATTAGGTGAGATTTTTTTGGCTACACAGTGTTACACAGTTTACTAAGCCATCTTCCTCATTTCACAACATACAAGGACTGTATTTTAAGTCAATGAAAGATAACACTCACCAGACCAGCCATTCAACTTTTTCATCAAGGAAGAGAGCCCTTCCTTGCAATGAGATTAAGCTTTCCATTGGTGCAGCAAACAAGCAAACGCTTCAAAACTTCAGGTAATTTCTCTTCCTCACTTCATAATATAACTAAAACCATGCCATTTCAATCTTGCACTCAGTATGAGTTGATCTATTGATAATTATCTTTTAAATAGAGGTCTTTGCCCTGAAAAGTCTAACTCTCCTCTTCTGTCAGGACAGAATGGAAAGGTCTTAAGGAAAGACCCCTCCTCCTCATTTTGGTGTGACCTACTAGGGAATTCTGCTATTCTGAGAACTGAGGATGATAAACTACAGCAGAATAAAACCCCGAGAGAAAAGGGTCAACTGAAACAATAGCACTGTAGCAAAACTCCCCCTTCATAAACAACTGAAGGAAACATCTGTAGGTTTTGCCCTTGTGCTGTTCTTGAAGTTCTTAAAGCTTCTTTTATTGTAACACCTGCAGGGTTGGGGAGACCGAGTGTGCCAGTATTTCCATTATCACCTCCTTTCTGAGGACTCACCATTAAAACTGGGGTTTTTATTCATAAGCAAAATAAGTGAAAGATACTTGCAGCAACACCTTTCTGCTGCCTTTTAGAGAAATTCATACATAGAATATTCAGCATTTCTGTGAAGACAGTGACTGTGTAAGTTGTCATAAGTTTTTTTGTGCTGCATAATTAAGAGAACCAGCACAGAAAACTCGAGGACTTCATGGCATACACAAGCTTTTCAGTGATTTCCTATAAATTTTAATCATTCACATTTGCAAGCTGCTACCATCACTATTAAAGGGATGGGTACTTAAAAGGAATACTTTGTTACTCTGCATTGCCTCTATTGACCCTATTCCAGTTTACTGGCTTGCCATTAAAGTTTCATGTATTTTGATACACAGCAACTGCTTGGATTGCTGCAAGGTTTGCCTAATCACAGATTTGCAATTCAACTTTGAGACTTCCCATTTGGATGCAAAATTATTGCTTTTTGAACTGGCAAGGAAAGTGTAATACACTTGAATAAGGATATATACTTAAAAAGAAAAGTTTACATCTAAGCAAAATATACACATGTACTATCTTCATGTATATTCGTGTGGAAAAGCACATAAAACTCAAAGTCTATTAGTAGTAGCCTTAAAATTCTAATTTTAAATTAATTGAAACATTCTCAGATCCACTATCTAGTGTTAAGATATTTTCCTTGAGAAAGGCTGAAGTACACAAACAAGGACAATAGAATTTTGTGAAATGCAACAGATTTTGTAAGAACAAAGAAATTATCATATATGTGTATGATAAAGAACTAAGGATAAATAACAGTTTAAATGTGGGGTTTTTTTTTACTTATTTGCAATTTTCTACCAAAAAAGTAGCTGCTGGGACTTGGCTGGATAGATCTGAATGGTACACTTTTATCAACAGTAAAGCTTTAAAACTTTTGCTCACATGAAAATTCATATTTTAGTTAAACTAATGATGTGTTCCCATAGTACATTCACCAAAGCTCACCATGCAGCCACAGTTTATTGTCTATCGAATGCTAAGCTAAAAGAATTGAACAAATGCAGCATCCGTTCAGGAAATCTATTTTCAGTCCAATACCTTCACCAGATGATGCATCACACTCACACCAGGAACGTATGTGCACTTCCAGAAATTCATAGCACAGTGCAAGTGAATTTCCTTTTTGTATACTAGTTCATAATTTCATTTCCTTCCCCTCCAACAGTGGGGCTGTGCACATTATTCCATCTGTATCACTAGCAAAAGATAGTTCTACAATGTAAGTTAAAAGATGTTTATAGCTTTGCAAGCATTTCAGAGAAAAGTTTATGAAGGGATATATTACATTTATAACAAGTAGAATTGTAGACTCAAAATAATTTATGATGGAAGGGAACTTGAGAGGTCACTTAAACTCTTTTCCAAGAACAGACATCAAAGCTAGATGAGGGTATTCAGGTCCTTGTCATGTTGTGTTTTGAGGTTCTCCAAGGATGGAAACAACTCCACCTTTCTGCTGATGTGTACAAAGGCTTAAATAATCAAAATGTGATTTTTTTCCCCCTCATTATCTTTTGAGCATTTCCCTAGCTACAATTTGCATCCAAAGCCTCACGTTTTTGCTCTGCATCTCCAAGAAGAGTTGGCTCTATATTCTTGATAATCCTCTTTTGGCAGAGCAAGGCAACAATGTGACCAACCCCTCCTCGACTCCCCCAGCCTTCTGGTTCTCCTCATGCATCACACGCTTGCACCTGTGAATAACTCGCCAGATTTATCTCATCAATCAATGTATGATTTTAGGTATTCGATCTATGTCGTCTCACCTGTCAGGAAGATTTTCTTGCTGACTGTTACTATACCTTATCACTTAAAAATATGTTTTACAATAATCTTCTTTTCAGTTAGACAGAAAATTTCACAGCTAATCTTTTCTGCTAGGCCAGTGAATCTACTCTAAAAAAGTACCAAAACACTTGCTCCTACGCAATCTGCTGTTCCAAACCAAACAGACAAGTTTGGTTTATTTAATTACAAGGTGAACAGGAGAAACTGAATCCTTCAGGTAACAAGACCCTCCACACAGCTTATCAGGTTACATTTCCAGGCCAATAAGGCAGTTATTTTTTCTCATTAGCACCTTGCATACTGTGCTGGTTTTGGCTGAGGTGATTTTCTTCACAGTGTCTAGTATAGGGCCCTGTTTTGGATTTGTGCTGAATACAGGGTTCATAATATAGCGATCATTTTGTTATTGCTGAGCAGGGCTTTCACAGAGCAAAGGCCTTTTCTGCTTTTTGTACTGCCATGCTGGTGAGGAAGTTGTGGGAGGTTGGGAGGAGACAGCCCGGAGAGGTGACCCCAACTGACCAAAGGGATATTCCAGACCATATGACATCATGTTCAGTATATAAAGTGGGGGGAAGAAGGAGGAGAATTTGGAGTGTTGGCATTTGTCTTCCCGTGTCACTGTCACATGTGATGGGACCCTGCTCTCCTAGAGCTGGCTGAACACCAGCCTGCCTATGGGAAGCAGAGAATTAATTCCTTGTTTTGCTTTGCTTCTGTGTGTGGCTTCTTCCTTCCTCATTGAACTGTCTTTATCTCAGCCTATGGGTTTTCTAGCTTTTACAATTCTGATTCTCTCTCCCTGATTCCATTGGTGGGGGAATGAGTGAGTGGCTGTGTGGTGTTTGGTTGCTGGCTGGGGTTAAACCATTGCACATTTATATATTCTTCCTAATAAGTACCCTTCCCATTCAGAAAAGTGTGTTCAAAAACATGCAAAAAGGCATTAAGAGGACAAACAACAGCTATATTAACACTCCAAACTATTTCACCTATGATATAAAAAAAACTATTTAAAAATATTTTTAAAAGCGCAAGCCATTAAACCTGAATTTACGAGATCAAAAATAAGCTCTTCTCCTCAGATAAAGTGGAAACAGGTCCTGTTCTGGTAATATGACTAAGATTATCCTGAACTGCCAAAATAAATTACTGTTTGTTTCAGTAATCCTTTGCATGTATCACCTTCTTTCCAGAAAGAAACCCCAGCTTACTAACATTCAGTTAGGGGGCAAGTGTGGGTGTTGGCCACCACACGGGTCTTCCCACAAATCCAGATGAAAACCTTAAATCCATGCACAGCGAAGAGTGGAGTGTACTCTTCCTTTTTCATACTGAATGATACAAAAGCATGCAGCTTCCCACACATGGGTTCTTGAAAGTTAAGACCATTGAACAACACAGTGGTTTTCAGTTTTCATTTCTTGTCTCTTGTTTGTTTTCATTTCCTATTGCCTAGTGAAGGGTGAACATCTGTATCATACCTCAGGCACCCAAAGATGCTTGAGAAAAAGGAAAGGAACAAGGAAAACAAGGAAAAATTAAACTTCAAAGCTCCATAAATAACACTTGGTTACATGGCTTTAAGTTTTCATGGCAGACCTTAGTATTTTAAGTTCACCAAGTGTTTAAAAAGTGTATTATTGAAACATTTTAAATTAAATTTTTAATTTACACCAAATACCTTAACATAAAGATACAAGCAAAATCATTATAGCAATTTAAATTTTCACTTATTTACCTGAGGGTAAAGGGCAGGCTAGTTTATTTCAAGTTTTTTTCTCTTCTTCTAAGACTTCATCTATGAAGAATCCTACACATTATATTTTAATTTTCTTTTTTTTTTAAAGCTATCAATGCCAAGAACCAGACCTTGCACTGAGGATGGCCAGTGCAGCCTCTCAGGAGAAAACCTAATATCTCATAAAAGATCAAGCATGTCAGAGTACCTGATTCCAAAACATAACTAGTCTACTGCCCCAGTTAAAACCAACTTAGATTTCATGATTACTCCTTAAACCAAAGATGTTTTGGAATTTCCCAACCTGGTATTGAAACAATGTCATTTGCTTCAGTTTGACTACTTCATTTTCACTGTACCTTTTCCCCTTAAATGACACAGTAGCATACAGATCACAGCGGTGTCAGGGAAAGGCAAATCAGTTAGGATGATTTGTTCCTCTACATCCCTGAGTCTTTCCTTATTCTAAATTTGGAAACTGTAGTGATGCCTTTATCAAGACTATACCAGGCTAAAAAAAGCAAAAATTGTAATAAAAAAGAAATCCCTGCACAAGTCCCTCACTCTGCCTTTAAAAATAACCAGGTGTGGCTTAAATGTGTTAGACTGAAAGAGAAACATTTTTCTCAAAGACATCATCTTCCAGGAGCTCTATTGAGGCTACCTATCAGGATAGCAGAGGGTCAGGATGAGTCAATGCCAAGTAGCCTGTTGGTATGACACAACTTGGAAAAAACTTCCCAAATTAAAGCAGCTTTAGAGCTAACTTTAGAAAAAATAAAGCCTCATAATATAACTTACTTTGTATCTTAAAGGAAAGCCAGTTTGTATTTGTAACTTTTCCCTAATGTATACCTCAGGGTTTAAGGACATCTGAAGACATGTAACCTCACAGAAAAAGAGAGAAGTTTTCCGCTTTGCATAAGATAAGAAGTTTAAAAGTCAGTAGCAGCAGTGCTTCAATGAAGAGAATGCAAATCTCTCAAAGAAAACATCTTCAGGGAAGCCAAGACTATGGAAAGCAAATTCTATCTGAAAAACAGTTGTCAAAAAAGTGCATTTACTAATTAGAATGTTTTATCTCAATTATGTTCTTGAAATAATTTTTAGAACAAAATAATAATGGTACCATGTTCATACACATGCAGGCATGGTATAAACAGAGTGTCAGAGTGAGTATAACATGTAGACAGAAAACAGACTGGGTTACCTGTTCTGAACTGGTGAGGCACAGCCATAAGAAAGTGTTGTACAACAGGGAAAGCAACCTATGAGACTTCAGAAGGCCAAGTGTGGGCTCCAGGTCTGTGCTAGTGCTAATTTTTCAGTGGCAGTAGCAACCAGCGGAGATGCTCAGCAACAGGGCAACAAAGAAGAAGAACTGACATGGGCAGGCCTTCCTCACAAAGGCTGGGGGGCCCTGGGCCTAACAAAAGTCCTCTTGAAGTCCTCTTCAGCACTGTCTTTTCTGACAGGTTTTGTAAGCAGCAGTGATTTGAGATATTTGGCTTAGATAGGCAAACCTATTCATGCCCTGCAAAAGAAGTTCTGGATAATGTATGTTAATTTGGGATTAGAGTGTTTTTTTTGTCTATAATACAGATGTAATAGACAGCTCCAACCTTTTCTGCAGACACTAAACTGAGAGAAAAATTGCTTCTTTTCACCATGTCTGAGCCCCAAATGGCTCTTGAATGTGAAAGTGCCTTAGATAACCTGGGTAGCAGGAACAACAAAGCCACACCTAACACCATGCTCACAAGCTTGCCCTGGCTTTCTGTAGTTCACCTGTGTGCATGGTTTGCACTATTTTCCAGTTTTCTTTTTTCCAGTTACAGCCTGTGGTAAACACCTCAGATTTCTGTTAGAGGGCACAGTGTTCACACAAAGCACATTTTTAAAACAATTATTTTGTCCTTAAGAGAAACAACATAAAAAATGACAAAATATTATCGAGTCTCATCTTCAGCATGTTCATTTTAAGGATTTTAACAGCAAACATAGTTCTGGATGATGACATGTTGATATGGCAAAATTATCTTCAAAGAAATTGAAGAAGAAATATTAACAACTGCTATGTTTTATGCTCTCTAAATGAAGAGCTCCTCCACATAATTTGTTTTCTAAATTGTGTACTGTTTCATAAAAAGAAACTTGATTGATTCCTATACGAGAGTAGACAGAGCAAGGAAGAAAATCAGTTATTAAGAAAATAAATATACTTGGTATTGTCAGGAAGGAAAAGAAAACTGTACAGGGAAATAAATGTACTTTTGCCAGCAGTGGCTACTTCTACATTTCCGATACCCAACAAGGTTCTGAATGTGCCTTGGTAGGATTAGGTAAATAGCAAGCCTTGTACATGAGTTTTATCTATGATTTGCCTCAAAAAGCACTCTACCATAACAGGTTGGTTTGAAGGTAGCTCTATCCTACCTTCAAAGAACAAACCACTTGTTCTTCTGACAAAAAAGGGAAAAAGAGGGAAGAATATCACCCACTCCTGAAATGCTGATGGCAGCTGGAAAAATATGTGAAGAGCCATATTCCATGCCAACTGCAGCTTGCACAGTCTTGCTTCAGAAATAGTAAATTAAATTGATGTTCACTTTACAGAAATCAAGCTGTTGCAGGATTATTGTTATTAAAATTTGAGGTCACAGGCATAACCATTCAGTGATTAAATACCAGTATTTACAGCTGTTTGCCAGCAGCTCTCCAAAAATGTTTTAGAAATTTTTCATGCCAAAGCTATCCAGTAGTTACAATTAGCATTAACTAACAGCTTTATTAACAGTCTCAGTGGGCTAGGCAGTAAAAAAAAGGCCCCCCAAAGACACTGTGTATTAGCAGGACCATGAGAAGCTACTCTTGGCTCTCCTCTAATGAAAAAGAAATACTGAAATTAGAAATCTGGGGTGTTTTCCATAGCACGTTTCTATTACGTCAATTCAAATCCACTTAAGACCAGCATGGCAAAAATGGGTAAGTTGGCTTTACAAAATTTATCAATACACTAAAAGGTGTTTTATAGTTAATGCTTAAATATTCCCAATGTGTGGCAAAAGCCCAGGGCAAGCATCTATATTTAATACTGAGGATATGAAAAGTAAACTTTTTTCCTTACAAAACAGATTTAGCTGATAGCGTAAGATTCCCTCTCTATCAATAAAGCATTCATGGAAAGAAAGATTTTACTATACATACATACTTAATTTTACTTTACATCTTTCAACAAGGGAAGGGAGGCAAGTAATAACTACTGTAAGGTTGAAAAAGGAAAAAAAATGGAATGTGGACTAACAAATTTCAGTGTAGAGACAAAACTTTTTTTTGATTTGTATGGCTACATTGTATTTCACCTCAATTGTTAGAATGAAAATTATTAATGACTATTTTATTTCACAAAAGTCTAACAGTCAATACAACAAAGGATCATTTATTTCATTCTTCTTCCAAAACACACAACTTGAATTTAATTAATCAGATTTATGCAAGCGTTTTTTCATTTACCTGCAGAGTATCAAATATTATAAACATACCCAAAAAAAAGGATAACTCATTTGGGATAAGATGTAAGAAGAAAAGCAATGATTTATATGAGGTAGGAACAGTAAAAATCTCCACAGTGAGTGATATTACTCAGATTCAGCACAGTCATTTAGGGCTCAGAAAACAAATGAATGTGCTATTTTCAAATTTAGAACATCCTTTTTTCACTGTCTGAGGAAAGGCATAAAGGCCAGCTTTCCCACTCCATTCTCAGTAGGTATAAGATAACTGAAACAGGAAGGAAAGAGAAAAAAATACAGGGGAAGAAAAGAAAAAGGAAAATAAAAAGAATCTAACAATGTACTAGCTGGCAGGACACAATTTGCCAGTCACAAAACACAGCAACATAATTTTCTGTCTACACCTTCTACTCTCATCATCTCTTCTTATGTGTGCCTCTCAGTATTTTTACTCAGAAAATACTTCTAAAAGTGTATCATCTGCTAACTTTAAAACACAGCACAGATGTGATTTCCTATCCGTGACTATTCACATCTGGAGGCCTCACTTTTATTTATTATCATGGCTACTACTACCATTAGTACTAACAAATAGTATCAAGGTTCAGCTGTCTTCCAGCCAGAAAAATAGAAAAACGAAGTGACAAACTCAAAATACTTAATACACTCAAAAGAGTGGCAAACTCCAAATACGCATACAACATGTCAATTTTTCCTTTCTTTTACTGAAAACTCTCTGCTGTAATGCAGTAACAATATTTTTACAGAATTTAAATAAAACAGTTTAAATCCAGAATTTAAAGCTACATTTAGTAGCTGCACACTGTCACAGAGGCAGGTGAGTCCTATCAGCTTCCATTAAGACATTGCTTCTTAAAATACACCTTACCTTAAAGTTACTAGGCATCACTAGAAACCATTTTTCTTTTTTAATGCTACAAAGGAACTTTTATTTTAATACATAGCATTCTACCCAGCTCCAAGTTTTAAAGTAGGTGTTTTCGTTTTGAGACCGAAAAATTAATGACTTTGTACATTATTTCTGAAGTTGATATTGTGATAATCTGAAGTTACCCATTAAGAAATGAGTAGCCACACATATGATGTAATACACGAGCAAACAAATAATCAGAGTGCACAAAGACAGGTGCTTCAAGTCCTGGAAGAAAACCTAGCAGTGGTTAAAGCACTGCAGAGAACAAAGTTGTTCCTCAAGGAATACACTGCCTTTAGACAAGCCATCGACAGTTCCTCTGAAGAAGAAAAAGATGGATGACCACTAACATTATGAAGCAATACCTGTTTCAGCCTTTGACAAGGCTGAGCTGATGATGCGGAACATGAGTGAACTCTTAAAGGAGTTCACTAAGTCTTTCTCCCCACAAAAAAGAGTTTTGGACAGGTAGGAAAGGGTTGCAAAAGCTACTAGGGAACAGGATAATACAGATTTGAACAGGCATGCCTTTATAGTTCCTCTAATTTTACTAACAGCTTAAGTACTGAATATTTTTTAGGGATGAGGGGTTGGTTTGCTTTTGACTTGTCATTTTGTGTCATGGCATTTGCAGTATAGCAATTGGTCAAAATAAATCTTATGCAAACACAAAACTGTTTGAACTCATTGTAATATTACAACTGATTGTGACTGTTTCACACTATAACACTTTGGGTTTTTTTCGGTGCTTTTAAAAAAATCAAAATAGGCAATGGATTGTTTGCAGAAGTCCTTACCTTCTCTGTGGACTACGGTTCTGAGAGAATTCTGAATCACTGTCCTTTGATGTTGGAGAGCCCTTATAGGTGTAAAAAACATCCTCTGTTTCAGTAATATAACTAATCTCATTTGTAAGGTTATCTACAGATGAGTGTCGGGGTTTGCGGATTTCGTGACGTAGTCTGGGACTCCGCCTTAAAAATACAGAATACAAACACATACAGGAAGATTAGAATATTTCACAAAACTTTATAGAAGAAAAATTTCTATCCTATTGCAGTTATGACCTGAGTCTTCATAACACAAACATAAGTCTCACTTTAAATAATCAATTTTTAAGCATTTTGTATGGTATACTAGGCAATCATCAGAATACTAGGTTCAGTACTCTGAACTGATGTGGTGTTTTCACCCCTGTAAAATGCAACTTATTAAAGTTTCAATCATAGGATAATTCCAGTTGGAAGGGACTCATGGGGGTCATCTAGTCCAACCTTCTGTTCAAAGCAGGGTCAACTAAGGCCCAAGTAAGGCTTACACACTTATATCTCAAAAACTATATATGCTTAAGGCTTTACACACTCATATCTTGTTGCTATTGTCCAGTCCCAGGGGGACACGTGGAATAATTTCCCATTGCAGGACTCTGCCTCCGAAGACAGACCTAAGGCAGAGGCTGCAGTGTAGCCCAGCCCTTGCATGTCACTCACGCCACGTCGGCCCTCTTATCACAGAAGTTTCAAGCCCTAACAGGCTAGCGTGGTTTGAAATACCCTCCAGCTGTTTTGTTATTTGTTAGTTTTGTGTTGTCCCTCCTCTGCGGGGGTCTTCATTGGTTTACCACTGTGTATCTTCCTTCTATGGTTGGTCAATTCTGTTATCTCTACCTCATGATGTAATCCCTTAAAACTGACTGCCAGAGAGCAAACGGGGTCTCTCTGCTTAGCTTCCCTTCGAGCTAACTACCTCTTGCCCCCCCAGGGCAGGAGGGAAATAAACTTGGACTGTAGCTAACAGAGTTTCCAACTCTTTCTCCTTGCCTTCTGCTACTGGCTTGAACAGCACACCTACATGCTGTTGAGGAGGCGTTGGGCTGCACTGGTAAACTGAGGCACGCTAATCTCAGTTACCATCCTTCAGTCGCTAGCTCTCCCGGGCTACGGACCACGTTTACCTGTAGACCGGGCTGGGAACAGCCTGGCCGGCGGGGAACGGAACAATATCTCAAAAAATCTCAAGGATGGAGACCACACAGTTTCCCCAGGCAACAACTGTCCATGTGGTGAACCAGTTTTTCCATTATATACTGACAGAACCTCTCGTTTCAACACATACTTGTTGCCTCATCCTCCCACCATGCAATACTGAAGAACCCGGCCTCATCCTGTAGATGGCCTCCTCCTAAGTAACTCCAGGCTGTTATTAGGCATCTAGGAAACCCCTGCTTCTCCAGGCTGAACAAGTGCCACTATGCCAGCCTCTCCTCACAGGGCAGGTGCTCCAGCCTCCTGAATACCTTAGAGCTGGTGGTCTTTGCTGAGCTTGCTCCAGTTTGTCTTCTATTTGCAAACAAAAAGGGCTGCGGCATTCTAATAAAATCTAGAAAATGCTGCACAAAATGGGGCTCTCACTTCCACTGCCTTCCATCTACGATTCTGTTAATTCTGCCAGGTTGAAGTGGGCTTCTTTGCTGTCAGGGCACACCAGATGGCTCATGCACCACTTCTGCCTGTAAAGATTATCTGGTCGTTTCCCAGAAAGCTGAACTGCAGACAATACTGTTGCACTGGGTTCTTACTTCCCAGGACTCTATGTTTGTTGAATTTCACACATTTCCTATTGGCCCATTTCTCCAGATTATTGAGATCCCTTTGGAGAGCAGCCCTGCTCCCAAGCTCATTGATTCATCCTTCCAGTTTGGTGCCATCTGCAAACTTTATGATCAAGCACACCACTGCCTCCTCCATGTCATAAAGATGTTAAGCAGGACAGGTTCCAAGAGAGACCTCTGTAGTCATCTACTTTTTATTTTCCAGGTAGAGTGTGACCCATTAACAACTCTCCTCTTAGTCCAGTCATCCAACCATTTTAATGTTTTTTTTTAAACCACTCTGTTGTCCACCCATCCAGAAACATAATGTCTTAACTTGGGTATAAGATTTTGGCAGACAGCATGAAAGCCTTGCTAAAGCTGAGTTGACACCCACCCTTCTGTTGTCATATATATTCTCAGAATAACAATGTTTAAATATATATGTACACACTACATAATTATTCTCCTAGAGTACATACAATTAGAAATGGTAGGAGGCTAGAAGGTGTGAAAAAGGCTGAAAATGGATTTACCAGTTTGGGGTAACAGGAGGTGATCGAGAAGGAAGGCTTTTGGTCTCTAGGTGCTCAACCGATAAGGATCGTCTCATAGATGGGTTCCAAACCATCCCACCTATCACTTTTCTGCAGTACTGGTTGTTTACAGACCTGAAAAGATATGAAACAACTATACGTGAGTTATTTTGCACAGAAAACTTAAATGAAATAATGTATGCTTATGATAGTCAACTCCACAATTTAAAGCATCCCCTGTGCTTACCCCTCCTTACTTATGCATTTACATTCTCACAGAGACATTTGCTGTCCCTCACTTGTGATGATAAAAGTGATTGTTAATCCCTGCTACATTGCTAATCACAAGCCTGGGTAAAAATAACTTTTTCTGAGAATTATTTTTATCCCAATTGTGTTTAAGAAGACAGAGGAGAAAACAGGAAATTCAGTATGTCCTACTGGCACTGAACTGAGTGCCTGACAAAACACAGTTCAAACACAGGTAAAATGTTCAGGAGCTTCCCTGTTAATACTCATAAAGGGGTAACAATTCACCAAGAGCTTCACTGCATGCAGGACAACTTCACCCATCTACCTGCTGCCTCATCAATTAAGAGCTACACCAGAAAACACTCTATTTCCAAAAGGAAGCCAATTTTGAGTGATGTATTCCCTATAGAGATAAACCATTAAACAAAAATGTGACATAAAAATAGGATCTCCAGGTCTGGACTGCTTCTTGTGACAAGAATCTGACAAGAAAAGGGCTGCATCAGGACAAGAAACACAGCTAGGAAAGCAATAAAAGTATCTTACTAGTGAAATAACACAGCATAAAGAAAATCTTTAAGTAGACTGAAATTAAGATTAACTAACTGTTATGCATAATTTTTTACAGCATTCCACAAGTCAAGCTGAGAGATAAGCTTTTCATCCTTGAGTTTACAGGCCTAGGATTTCTCATGGAAGAAACAATTTATTAATTACAGAGAAAACACCTTTGGCTCATTAAGCCCTGAGCTGTACATAATGGGCAGGTGGGATAGCAGACTATGTTAAGGACCTTATTATAGAGCTGAAAATTTTACATAGCATTAAAAAAAAAAAAAAAAAGCCTTACTTAAGCTGTGGATATTATGCTAAAATCAAACCTTAAGCATGCTTTGCATTGTACTACTTTTTGCTTATATAAGTAAAAGAAAAAGCAACCCATAACTTTTTTTCATATATACTGAAGTATTTCATATATCTTGTTCACGATTTTAAAGGAAATCAATTCCTTCATCTTCTAAATGTACTTTAAAAGCTTCTCCCAGTAAAAAAAAAACAGAGGAAAAACTTAGTATGAAGCATCTACATATCAAAATCAGCTACCCATGTACGTTTTCATGCCTAGTAAACAAAGTCCGTCAGCTCAGGAGAAGCTTTTGCCTATACTACTCACTTTATTTTTCTAAGACTTTTGAATACAATGACAATACACCAACTACTCTGATCTTCTTCAGAAAGAGTTTTTCAGAGAAGCCTTACATAGTAGGAGCAGAGGGAAACACTGGAAAAAGAGGATGCATTATGAAAAACGCATTGTGAAGAACTCCACATTAATCAGCTTTTCTTATTTACAAGTGGCTGTTCATGCATTTTCCAATACAGACAACTTGAAGTGCAACGTAATTCATGTGGTGGAAGCCAGAACCCTAAACCCTAACTCTAATCTTAAACCCCTAATCCTGACCACAAAATCACTTATATGGTAGGTTCTGTAGATGTTTCAGTTAAGGCACAGAAGATAAATATTCTCCTGAACTTCAAGTAGCTGCCCTTCAGATGCCAAATATCAGCATATTTCTCAGCAAACATTCTGGGAGGCTGCCAAAGCCTTTCTGGAATGGGCTGTACTATCTTGAAGTGATGCTTCCTTTCTCCCATCTATTACTGAGGCTATCCTTGGTGAAAAATACAGATACATTTTTAGCTTTCCAACAAGGAATGAGAATGCACCTAGGAGAGGTTATTCAGCATTCAGTCCAGAATTTACCTCTCAGGATCTGGGAGATGTGATTCAGTCTGCTCCTAGAACAAGGTTTACAGGTGATTTATACAACTCAGCAGCCTAATTTAAATGGAATGCCACTAGTACCTTAAGCTAAGAGAATCAAGAAGGGCACAGGTATGTGCAAATAAGAAATTGTACTTGAGTACTGCAACTATTTGAACTGATGCAATGAATGCTAGGCTATCTGCCTCACGTAAGTGTAGAAGAACATAGTACAAGAAAGCCACAAATTCCATAGGAAAACCTGTGATACTTAGGATGGTAAAACCTTAATGTAGAACCCTTCAAAGCTGATGGAAGTGTCATGAAAAGAATTATTGAACATGAGTCAATCTTATAACCTCCAGGATTGCCTGATGTGGTCGGTGGAGTCTTTGTGTGCACATTTGGTTTTGTGGGTTGGTTTGCCTGTTTGTGTTTGATTTAAACAATACAAAAATTTGTTCTCTTTCACAAGGGAGAATGCAGAATCTCTTTTTTGGTTGTGTAGCTTCCACATGAGTTCAGAGCCATCCTTGAAAAGGAAAATGGGAACTCTTACAACATTCTACAATCATAAACAAGTAGGAAAGTGAAAATTTTCAATATGTGAAATATAACCCCAGAAGTGACTTTGTCACAATTTTTCTTAAATCTTTTGAGAAAATAATTTGCTGGGTGACAATGACCAAGTCCATAGGAACTACCCAAAGCCTTTCAAAATTACTGTTGCTTCTTACATACTTTAGCAGTCTTTCATAGCAATGGTTGCTGAGTTACTCCTTCCTCATGTAGATCCTAAAATTCACGTTTATTGCTGGTACAAATAAGGCCAAAGAATGCATTAGTACAGAGGTAATCATTAAGCTGATGGAAGGTATCACCATAACTGATTCTCCCCCTGGAGATTCCTTAAAAGTATAAGTAAGCAATTCAGCAAAGACAATGCCTCAGAGCACCAAAATTACCGAAAAGAATTCTTTCTTAGTAACTCAGATCAACAATGAGAACTGTCCTGTATGCTACAGACTATTAAGAAATTGTAACAGCAGATTTGTCAAAAATAAAATGTTTGGTAAAAATTAGAATGATACTAAACTGGCACCCTTTGGAACTCATACTGTTTTCTTTCTTAACATTACAACGGCAGTGCAATGCCTGTGTGTATAAATCCATCTATAGGAGGATCAGGGTTTTGAATCTCTTTGCAAATTTGAAAGAGATAAAGGACTCCAGGACCTGACAATCCTACAAACTTTGAGAGAATCATGTGCTCAACTGGAAGAACAAGGTCATAATACTCCATAAATGAGTTAATCCTAAAAATAGGGATCTGAAAAAGTTAGAAAATTAAGTACTGTTCATACAACTACTTGTTTTCCGTGATCTAGAAACCAGATCATCTAGCTATGACCTAGTACTAGGTGAAAACATGGGATTACACTCCAGCATGAAACATATTTTATCAGACTTCCTACTGTGGGACAACCCTCATGGGTTAACTGCTTCATTTACAAGCAATACCAGTGCACTTGGTATCAATTTCTGCAGTATCAAGAGACATCTGAGTGTGAAAAGCCAGATAACCACCAAAGTCTGAAAATCTATTTGAAGTATGTTGACATAATTCAGAAGTTGAAGCTTATCCAAACAGAAGAGAGAGAATCAGTCTGGCAAATTAAATGCAAAGTTAAACTCTTAAGGGAATACACTACAAAAAACTCACAAAAACACACTACCCATGAACTAAAAGCAACCAATAAAATACTTCTCCAAAAATCATGAGAAAAAGCAGGTTTCTAGAGAGTCTATAGATCACCAAAGGGTCAAAGAACCCCCCCTAATCTCATATCTAGAGAAGATAATGACACAAGACTTTCTTTTTCATTCACTATTAATATGACATATTTTTTCTGTTTCATGACAGAAAGTTTTTTGGGGCTGGGGTGGGTGAATCAGGATGGGATATGGATCAGACAATGGAGACACAGGACATGACACCTTTGTAGCTGAACTGCTGATAAATGTAACAACAGAACAAATCAACGTAATGGAAGAAATCACTGTGATTGATAATTATCAAAGGAGTCTAAAAGCCCTGAAGATAAAAGAGCAGAACTACTCGAGTAAAATTTCCTACTTCAAAAATCACACATGATGGCCAAAATAAAGGCCAATTGCAAAGAAATGGAGAAGGACATTACAACGCTAAGTGACTGGACAAGAAACTGGCAACTTAAATTTAATGAAGATAGGGCCCAGTTACTGCATATGGGGAGGAATAATCCAAGCTTCATACAGGAAAATTACAGGCTTTAAGGAATTACTTCTGGGTAACTAGATCTTAGATAACCCAGAAAACTACCAGCTCTTTAACAAGACGAATCCAATGAGGAAAATAAAGGATTAGAAGTGACACAACAGGGGTATATTGAGTACCTGAATGGGAAAAAGTTTTTCATCTCTATGTCAGTAATAAGAGGTTGGTATGATGCACTCCAGAAATTGCCCTAACATATTAAACAGAATGTGTGCATGACACTAATGGCTAAACATTTCAAAACAAATCTGTTCTGCAAATTCTCTTACCGGATCATTAGCTACATGACATTTTTCCTTTTCAGTGTTTTTACACTTCAGACTGAAGCAGCAAGTTGAAAAAATAGCAGTAAAACATGTATTCAAACACCTTTTGAGGCAATTATAAGAAAAGTGCTATTGTAAGGAGACCACATTGCAGAAAGTGAAACCACAACCATGTAACTCGTCAAATGGTTCATATATAGACTGGGACAGAGCTATGGACAGGACTGAACTCTGCCACTCCAACATGAGCTACCACTGACACAAATCCTCCCATTCCCATCATAGAGCAAAACATGCTTTCATACAATACTTACTTTGCTGGATTTCTAGAACCCAGAGTCCAATAATGTGATAATATCTTTTTTTCATGAGGTAGTGACTTCTTTGCCTGAAAAAATGTGTGATGCTCTACACAAGATTTCCAAAGATTTTTGCATGCTCTGTAATTTAACATGTTGAAGGCAACAATATGCTCTCTGGATTCATTCTGTAACAGTAGGGAACACCATGTTTCAACATATACAAGTAGATGAAACAGTAAACAAGGTCATAAAACAACAATAAAGTTATTTCAAGCTTAAATATGAAAAATACATTGAGGCAAACAAACAAAAAAATCAGCATATAGTAGATTTTGAGCTGGAGATGGCCAAAATACTGCTGTGACCGTGTGAAATTCCAAACTGCAAAATGTGCACTTTAACAAGTTAATGAAATGTTAATGAAATATTTAAGTCTAGAGCAGTAAAGATTTTGTATATATGAGTTGTCATGTTATACTGATAAACATATTTTCAGGTTTCCAGTCATATTTTGACCTCCTAAGACAAACAAAATTCTTTAAAACATTCCATTAAGGGTGCAGTGTAAAAAGGCAAAAATCCCTCATTCTTTGAATTCAAACTCTTCACACAAGGCTGCAATTCAATAACGTTCTTTCAAGCACCATAGTATGCAAAAAGCATATCCTTGATAGTCTTTCAGAAGAAACTGAAGATGTGAACAGTGATCCTTCTCAGGGGAAAGAAAGTATCTGTGATGGGACAGGAGCTGCTGGTACTACATTATCATCCTGCTTGGATGATAATGTGAAGCCACAATGAGGAGGAACAGAAGGTAGCAGATTATAAAACTTGTGTGTCTCAGTGCAAACTCTTACATGTAACCTCAGTGCCAAAGTGCCAGTGAAACACGAGTGCAACACAGTTGTGTCACCCAAATGTTGTACAAGAGAAAGCTTTGGTTAGTTAATCTAGTTATTGATGGGAAGATAGTGGAATGAGGGCAAAGCAAATAGAAGATGATAACATGAGACCTTGAGTCAATTGCTATCACAGCACAGCACCTCCATGAAAAAAAGCAAGTTTTCATCACTCATCTTTTCCAGCTCCTCTAAATGACTGATTTTGACATCTCAACATATAATTAGGCAACATTTTGCTTGTTCACAGCAACAGTCCTGTTGGGAAGGAACTACAGACCATTTTGGCTGGAATAGTCAACATCTCTTCCTTGTGTTCTTTTCATTTCTAAACAGCATTTTACAAATGCCACGCATCAGAGATCCATCCTGCATTTTGCAAATCTCTAGTTCAGAGAATCTATGGCTTCAGACCCTCTTTTAGAAAAACAGTGAGACTCTCAAGAGAAAAAAAGTTTTGCCTCTTGATTTTAAGTAAGCACCGAAAAACATTGAACTGATCGCAATCTTTCAGGAATGTTTTCCCTATATCTATTAAAGCATTTTAAAAGTATTTTATTTTTAAGATGTGGGTTTGTTATGTCTGTTGTTTGAATGTCTTGCATACTGGAGCCAGTTCATCTTCTGTCAGTTCACCACAATTGCTTCTAAGTAGTTACGCAAAATAAAGCGGGAAAGTATAGTGAAATCTTAACTCAGAATTTCTTGAAATATATAAAGCATACATTACAAGGATTTAATGACAAATATAATTTCTGACACACTCCCTCTTGGCTGGACACCACTTGAAGGGTTTTACTACTCCAGCAGACAAATAAAAGGAAGTGTACAGGTATTTTTGTTGACCTGAAGCACTGGTCTTTCAATTGCCACAAAAATTATTTTACCGAAACTTCTCAATTATACTGAAAAGCCGTAGTATAAAGATGAAGAATAAGAACGCCTAATAGTCTGTTTTTAAATTTAGACTTGTTACATCACAAGTACGCTTTTCTGTTGTCACAGAACCTTCTTAGCAACCTTTAAGTATGCTGGAAGTTTTAACATGGATTTAAGCTAGGAAACATATTTTGAGAAGTTTCATAAAAATTTATTCAATTTTTAGACTAACATAACCTTTTGGTAATAAAAATCTGCCTCACTAAGAGGCCACCTTGCAAGTCACATTGTTAAATCTGTGTAGTTTTTTAAAGGTGAGGAGAGTTCCAGTGGGATCCACGGATCTAATGCCCATCATACTTCTCAACTCAAGTCCAAACAGAATGGCATTTTGATGATTATCAAGAAATAAAGATTAGAGAAATTTGTGGCCATTAAGGTAAAGGGAACAATTTCACATAGCTAAAGTGTCTTGCTGGTTCAGCATATGGAAGAACTTTTGCATCAGCTGCATGCATATTCTATTCACAGAAAATATTAAAATATCTACAGCATAGAAAGATATATTTTAGTATGCAGCAAATGAAGTTGTTTTTAAGCATTAGATAGGAACATAGAAAATAAAATTCCACTTCTGAAAGGTACAAAATGTTGGCTGTAAACAGCATAGTTCCTATTCCTACCTTAAATCCTGTATCTTTCATTAAGCCTACATGTCATGAGCTCCTATAGCATCAGACATTCACTGATCAGTCTTGCTCTCTAGTCCTTATGTAGTTCTTCAGTAGAAACAGAAGAAATACTGCATACTCCTAATCAAGTAGCTGATCAACAGACTGAAGCAGTGGGAGGGTAAAAGAGAAGGTGAGTAGCAGGGAAAGAGCGAGATAAGGTAAGTTGATTTTTCAGAAAAGGCACATAAGGAAAGAAAAATGGAGTAAAAGAAATAAGGAAAATAAATCAACGAAACATGGCACATCCTAGAGGACTGCAAATTCATTGCCTTTGAGAACTTTTTGTAGATTTTTGTAAAGAATCTACATATGACATATAAAATATAAAAGAAGTGCAATAGCACTCTCATCATCTTTAGTCAAACCTTGCCTATGAATATACAGTATCGGCTCTGTTTTCCCCAGGTTCTTTCATCTTCCTTTCTTTCAGATTCATTTACCTATTTGCTTCTGTATTTCCAAGCAAAAAAACCTGATCAATTCAAAGACTGACACCAACACAATCATCTGCCCTCACACACCCCTCAAGCATCCCACTGTTCTGGTGAAACCCCTAGGACCCAACTGCCCTCTCTCCTACTGCACTGCACCAGCAAGGTTTTCCAAGCAATACCACTGGAGTACTGCACATTTGATGCCCTAAATTTCAAGCAAAGGAGGCTGACAAGGATGGATGCATCCACAGATTTAGTAGCACACCTGGTCTGCTTTTTCATACATACTGAGAAGGAGTAAAAAGGTCATGCAGCTGGCCTTACTTTTCCTACAGTTCTGTAGCTCTTTAAGCGTGACACTGTGTGCATTACTGTCATCTCCGTAGGTTATGAAACAAAGAACTATGATCACTGAAGAGCAGGTAAGCTAAAAGAATCAAGAGCCTTGAACTGCCATCATTTATCAAACGTTTAATTGAAAAAATTAAGATTGCTGCTCTCTTCAAAGGTGACACAGGTCTCAAGAGAGAAAAATTCTACTTTTGACAGCAGTCAAGTCCTTATGTAATGAACACATATATTTTATATTAAGTCCACAGATTGTTCTATACTGACACTTTATTCTTCTATATTCCAAAACCACTGTAAGTACACTCATTTTCAGAGAATCATAGAACGGTTTGGGCTGGAAGGGACCTTAAAATTATCTGATTCCAAGCCCTACTTTACTAATAATTTTTGAAGAGTTCTGTTACTACATTTATTCTCACAGACACATTTGGAAACTGCTGTCTGTAAGCCTGGCCTTATTTGTATATTTGGAAATATTTTGATTTTAAAATTACTACTTATCAGTGTATTTTTAATCCTCAAACCCAGGAGAAGTTACTACTTGCAAGTGTTTACACTCACAAGGGAGTAGAATGGCTTATCAACCACTTATTTCTTCATGCAGTGAAATACATATGAACAGACTGTGACATGTCTGCATATAAACAATATATTTAGAAACTTACAGCTAGTAAAAAAAACTTAAGACCCCCCTACAGTGTGTAAAGACATGCTCTGTGCATGCCTTCTGTGTGTGCAAGCATTAGTGCAGTAACATTGTCTCTAGGTATTAACTCTGTTTAAACGTGAATCCTGAAAAGTAACATGTGCATACTTGCAGACTCCTCAAATTTCAAAGAACCCACCAAACTGGGAAAAAAGAAAGACACACAGAAAAGAAAAAGGAAGAAAACATTTTCCTTTTGGGTAAAAAAGGCCTCCCTAGAAATCTGTGTTTAGCAGACCTTCTAATCTATATGGGTCAAGAGGTGGTCTTGTAACACAGCTCCTATCAATTTAAGAGCTCATTTACTACCAGAAAGAGCCTTCATGAAGTTTAGGTACAAGTTAACACTTATCTTTTACTATGTTCTCAAGTTTTGTCCTCAACTGAATTAAAATATTTATACATCTGCTGATCACTAGTTTCTGAGAAGTTTTTTTCTGTCCTATTAAATAATCTATGCTCTTTGTAAAAATATACCCTAATTTATTTTTTTCATATTGTTGCAGCACAATAATAATAAATAATCAGGATTTCCCTCCCCATTGAATAGACTAGTATTTCAACTGTTCTGCAAAGAGCACAAAGCAACCAATGGAAACCAACTCTTAACAGTAGAAAAATTTTACATTCGTTTTATCAACTATCTTCACAGAATTTGCCAACACCTAAATCCCTCCATGTTACACACAGCAGGATGTGTGCTATTCCCCTTTTCAACACCATGTTTTTCAGCTGCAAAGCTCTCCTTTCCTCCAGGAACCTTGCTTTCTTCCTGAGCTCTGAGCCCCATAAGCTGAAGGGATCTCACATAGTCCCCCTAGATGGGATAAGCAGTTGTTTAGTAGATTCACTGCATTAAGGAACTCTACAGGGCAGGGAGAGCAACAAAGGGAAGAGCAGCAGATGCTGATGAGAAAAGGGAAATATGCTAAGTTAATAACTGGAGAAAGGATAGAGATCGGCATTTACCCAAAGTCTCCGAGGGAGAAGAAACCTCCATGAGAAAGATACAGTCCAACAGACTGAAAGTGGAGGGATTCAGTGTTGGAAAAAAAAAACAAAAAAAAGGGGAAAAGAGAGGGAATAAGCAGACCAGAATAGGAAGACCAAAACAATACAGAGTTTCAAAGGCAAGTTACCACAACACAGCCTTTTGATCAGCAGTTTGTAGGTTACATTCAATATAAAAATATTGAATATGACCACTTGAGCAAAACAAAATTAAAGGACTACTTACATGTTTTTGCCGTTGTTGTATAAAAAACTTTTTCCTTTTAAAGGAAATTTTTAATATGTTCACCCTAAAAGGAAGAAACAGGCCATGAAATACTGAACAAGGTTTAGAAGCATAAAACAATGAAAAATAATACTGCATATAGTGAGCCTGAAAGATTATAGCTGTAAAATATTCAATGAATAATATGCAGCCATCTCCTGTGTTGAGTGGCAAATAGATGTCCTCGTTTAATCTTTAAATAGTTCACAGCAGTTGTCTCCCACCAAATCTATTCTTGCAGCAAAAACTTGATGACATCTTCTACACTAAGCTGCACAAATGTTAAATGTGTCAACTTTTGTATAACTTCAGAGTCATATGACAAGTGTGACTAAAGGAACAAAATTTAAGACCCTAATGACATGACAAGGTTGGTCTTACAACAACTGAAACTTTGCAGAGGCTTTGCAGAATTGGTTTCATAATGTGAAAAATATCACGTACTTGAGTGTACTTGAGTTAATAACTAAACAAAACCTCTAGATAAAATCATAATTTTAGAAGGATGAAAACTGTAAGAATAAGCGTTAATATATTTTTCACTTCATTAACATTGCTATGTAATTTATGTGGTAATTTTAGAACTGAACACCTCTTTTTATATATACACAGTGTGAATAGATATTTTCTAAGGTAAAGATTACAACTGGAATTGGTGCTCAAGCAATTTTCATTTTAATTATATGCTTATCAGTTTTGCTAAATTAAACAAACTTCTACCTACCCACATACCTTCCCACAGCAAAACAAGATTTGTCTAAAATACCTAAATTTTCTCTGCAACAGTTCTACTTCAGTAACTGAAAACCTGCTTTTTTCAGACAAAGAAATCTCTGATCTGTGGTCAGCTGGAATCTTATGGATGGCTTAAAGAAGGCTATTTAAGGTCTGATCAAGTCATGTCTGCCTGAGAAAAAAAATCTTTAAAGGGTTTTGTAAGTTTACTGCTAAGAGTCTCATAATATTTTTGTGCACTGAGGCTTCACAGGATGTTAGCTATCATCACATATGAACTGTGTTGAAAGTCCTCTCAGTTCAGGCAGTTTTTGCATCACTCTCATCAAGGTGGATGGCATAAAATTCATTCCCCATTGCTCATGGGAGATGCACTTGAGTTATAGAGCAACATCCTTCATGGATACAGGAGAGTATATTTGCGAGTTACTAACAAGAATATTCATGGCATTACCTATCCACCCTCCTGTACAAGAGGTGGAAAACAGTGTGTGCCAATTTCAGAAAATGCTTTTCTCCATCAATTACAGAACCACAACGAAACAGGTATTTCAAGACTATCCTTTGACAAGACAAATGATGTGAAAATTAATGGAAAATTGAAAGCATATCCACCTCTCATATTAGGCCAACTCTTGAAATACTTGCATCCTTTGTCTTGCTACCTCAAATGACAGTGATCTGTGTTGCTCATCTAGAAGTTCTGGATTCTGAGCTACCTGACAAGTCATATAATTTTTCAGTTGTATTTACTGAGCTGCAACTCATTATAAATTAATTCTTTCTTGATTCTAGTGCTACTCTGCCTGAACTAGTACCACTCAAGTTTTGTGCTTCTGGTTGTTTCTTACCACATTTCTTGACTTAGATAAAACTTCAACAAACAAGTTTTTTGGAGTTATTCTCAGCTTACACAGTTGCTGTCATGGTCTGCTCTTACCCCAACATAGTGCCAGCAAAAATGCAGGACACAGAAAAATAATCTTGCAGACTAAGCAAAAAACCTCCCACCCAACAACAAAAGGGGAACCAGCACCCCAAAGTACAAAAACTCTCTCAATCCCTCTCCTCTACACCCTACTTTTTTTTTTTAATTAAAAAAAAATAAACCCTGAGAAAACAAAAAACCCCACCAAACAACAACAACAACAAAAAACCCCAAACCAAAACCAAAAAACCCCAAACCCCCCAAAACAAAAAACCCCAAACCCCCCAAAACAAAAACCCAAACCCTAGGATTCATTGCATGACCATTTAATCACTTCAAGCCAAATCAGGGCTTTAAATATCCTTATTTTGACACTCTCCTAAATAGAGCACCCCTCTCAATTCTATTCATTCTTCTTAAAGTAGAACTAAACCTATTTAGTTCAGACATGAAGAACACTTGCTACTCTGATATTTTTATTTAACAATAACTAAAAATCATTTGCAGTGCTATGCCGAAAAACTGAGTGCATGTTCACAGCTAGAAAAATCTACAAAAAGATCCAAGTGATTAAGGTGCCAAAGGATTTAGACTTAACAAGTTCTTGAAGATGCCATACCCAAAAATTATATGAATAGACTGCAGTTACTGTTATTATAACTAGTGGCTCAGTGGCCCTTCTCTCCCACTAATAATCTGTCCAGTGACTATGCAACATTCACAAATCATTAAATTTCATGGTTTACTTATAAAGCACTCACTAGTTGTAGCATATTAAGATTGATGGATCTTTTCAGTCCCATCTTCCTATCACTCACAAGCATTAAAAAAGATTTGTCATTCCGTGGGCCACAGAATTGCTAAATTCTGATTAAACTGGCAGTCCTGTCCTAGCACTTAGTACTAACAGCTGGTACTTATGACTTGAAGCAAAAAAAGTTTCTTTACCTGTAAATCCTATACTTTGCCACTGAAAGATTCATCAAGAAAAGTTCTGTCCAATTTGCTATGTAAGATAGTTGTTTTCCAAGTTTTAACTAGCAATGTATTATGCATTCCTCAAGCAGTTTCTCTGAAGTTTTCAAGGCAGTGAAACTGCATACACAAAATAGCATTTAATCCCTAACTTTAGTTGCTGCTGATATAGAGTGTTTATATGTTTTTGCCATTAATATTTTACTTGCAAAATCAATTTGGAAATTACCACAGAACAGTTAAGCACCCTTGAGAATAACTCTGCAGAGTGTATAAAATACTGCATTAAATCCAAAGCTATTTTTTAAACCTATCTTGACTTGCATTGCCGCTGACTGATCAGTCAGCTCTTTAGGTAGGTTGCTTTGATTGAAAAGCCTCTTTTTGCCAAGGCAGAACTCTCTCACTGCCTCTGTTCCTGAAAACTTTAGGTCCCCTTTGACTACTACCATATGGCATAGTTGCATTGTTGTCATCCACTGCAGAGTATTTTACTTAAAATTTTGGAAAGAGTACTCTGATGGTGTTTGCTGCCACCTTGAGTTCTACCTCGTTAATGGTGAAGTCTGCACAGTTCATAGGAAAAACCACTTGGTACAAATGGTGTTACATAAAAAGCCTGAATAAATACCACTTCAGGCATTACAGAAATATATCCTGCTTTGAGGTCTAAAATATAAGTGAGAATCCATACTACAAATACATCCCAAGCAACTCTGCTCTGGTGGCTTTCAGTGTTTGCTTGTTTCGGCAGGGATCAGGGAATGGACACCATTCCCGCACAAAGAATTATGATTAACTCATGCAAGATGCCAGAATTAAAATATCAATAAGTTAGTCCCTGTGTAGGTAGCTTTTGCTTTCAAGATGAAAATAAATTTTTAGAGAGAGTAGGAAAGCTTGGAACAATTACATTAGCTGTCAGCTGAAAATATTACTGCCTAAACCTCATATTTTAGAGTGAGAATTATATGAACTGAAAAACCTGTGGGTTTTATTTCCCTCAATTTCTTTCTGTAAATGAGAATAGGCTTTTGTGAAAAATGTTTTAGCATCTCTGTTTTATTCCACGGTGCTCTCCAGGAATAAAAGTAGCACAGGAAGTTGTAGGTTCCTCCTGTCTTGTGTGCTATAAACGATCTTTCCCTTCCTTAAAAAATTCATATAGTCAAGATTTTAAAATACCATTGTTCTATGGTTTTCAGGAACAGCTATTATCCATTCATACCTTACTTAGGTCAACTAAATTGGCAGAACAAAACTGGCAGAAGACAGAAAATGTGCCTCCAGCTGGCAGTTTTTAAAACCTGAGCAGTTCAAAGAAGCCAAGAGGCTGATGTATGAAAGAGCAGCACTCAAGGCACAAAGACAAAAGATAAAAGACTTTTATGCTTTAATGTGCATTAGAAATGGAAAAATACAAGTTTTCACTGTGCTGCTGTGTGAGAGCATTATTATTGACATACATTTAACCAGGATGATTGCAGTATATCCCAGGGAGTTGAAATGCAACTCACAGCAAAGAAAAAAAAAAGAAAAATCTGGAGACTATGCAGTATAATTTCCCCATGAATTTTAATTGAAACTGATTTTATTGCTTTTTTATAGGAAATAGCTGTTTGGTTGTGTTCATAAATGAAAGGATGGAATGACTCTAGTATTTAGAGAATATAGCTAGGGAGCTTTTTTTTTTGTATAATGAAGGCCCAAAAAGCAAGTAGAACCCATTGGAATGCATTTTTCTGTCATGATTAAGAACATTGTACTATCTTATTGAAAAAGTTATTCAGAAAAATTTTTACAAATTCAACAAAGAACTTATGTATAACACAACAAAGCTATAGTTTTATCAAGCACAAAAAACCCAAGTTCATACTTCTTTTAAAAAAGAAAGAATGGAAAAAAATCCTTTCTGATCCAATCCAAAAATCTTAAGGAAATGCCCCCCTCCATATAATTTCTAATTCAGGTTGTAATTTTTAGTATGGTATAACTAACAAACCCCAAAAGCACTTTTAAAAAATTATAGCTTATGTAACTTCTTATGTCATTCACACTAGAGTTCTTGTGCACATTATTTCTTTGCAGAGGTTATTTTCTACAGCAGTATCATGCATTCTAATGTTTTATGTATCAGAGAATAATGTAAAGGTCTCTCCCCTGCTGACTCCAAACCTTGTTAATGTTATATACCCATATTTGATGAGATTTAAAAATGTCTAAATTATATTATCCTACTTCCTGTAAATCTGAAACTCCACGTAACTCATTTTACATTTCTACTCCAAGAAGCAAATATCTTCTTGCTGAATGCCATGTTAAAAAGTTCAGACTGAATTAGCTGCTGAGCTTTAATAGCAATACTGATTGGTTTTCTTTCTCCTTAAAGAGATATTATTGGGCATAACTGCAGCAAATCTCTAAGACCACAGGGTCCTCCTAATCACGTACTCATACCTGTATGTAAATTAACTTGATCAAGACTTCACACAGTGCAAGGACTTCAAAAGTCTTAGAGATTTAAAAGCCTAGGCAAGTTTTTGTTTTTATCTGAACACAAGGAAATACCACAATACTCCATAAAGAATAAATATATATATTGTAGGCTTCTTTGGAATAAATGTGAAAGCAAATGGAAGTAACATTGTGAAAACAGACATATTTCTTCACAATAAAGGAATTTACCAGGGATAGAAGCTTGTACAGATGAGTTTTCTATATACAGCAATTCCACCGGATGCAATCCCAATCATAAGATCTAGATTATGGAGATCCTGAAAAAGAAAAATACTGTAAGAACACAGATGCAGTTTGTGTCATTTACATTTATCTACTAATAAGTTTATTTTCAAGCTTTCTATACCTAAATTGCTACACTTGAGGAAAAAATTCAATGACATTTTTGACTATCGATTTTCATGCATGTCTTTCCTTTGATGTTATCTATTACATATTCTAAATATTATTCATTCACTAAAACAAGTTGTCATGTTCATCCTATTACCTTGGATATTCCTTAGGTCTATATCAAGAGTAAATCTGCAAGTCTAGCCTTATTAATTTCAGGAAAGAAGTTGAATTACTTCCCAAGATTAGTCAGGTAAATGTCACAGAATTTTGGGAACTGAACAAAAATTTCCTGATTATAAGATGTTTAAAAAGGGAGAGGAAATAATTCCTTACTTTTTCATAAAACATCTTACCAGGAAAAAGTGCACAGGAGGTGACCATAATTTTGCATATGAGAGTATGTTGGAGAAATACACACATGTATATGAATATTTGATACACGAAATGAAATCCATTATTAACTAAATCAAAAGCTGTGCATTAGCTTAACACATGCAACTGTGAAAAAAAAATCATAAATTTACAATCCTTTCTAGGTATTGAGATACTCAAGAGGAAATACATTCTTCCATATAAACAAACATTGAGTTAAGAAAACCCAAAAAGGCAGGGAGGAGGATGCTGCATGGTCATTTTGAGCCTAAACCCAGACTGATGTTAGAGAAATTAGAAACCTTGGCTTCCCATTTCTTATGATCAATACACACTAGTATGTTATTACACAGATTTCTAAACAGAGCTAACTGCTTACATAAATCCACATGTAAGTAGAATCCATTGTTTCAAATACCAGGTTTGACCCAAAAGTATTTTCAGACTGTTTTCAAAGGACAGTCAGTGGTATCAGTCTCTTAAAGCCTTCAGTAGCACAGTTGCTCCTCTAGATGGTACTCTGGGCTCAATTAATATATAGCTTTCCTCCATGTCCAATCCCAATTTCTTTATATTAATAAGGTGAAGTAAAAATGGAACAGGTAGCACATGCTCTGACAATAGTGTAGGAAGTCTACAATAAATCCTTTAAAAATAGTTGAATAGAAGTGAGATAAAGGCACATGAATGAGTGAAGTCCAACCTAATTTGCAAAGCATAATACAGGAATCCAGAGCTGACATCCCTTTATTTTAATGTTTGGGAAGAACACTGAGGTATTCAGGAGATTAACTGCATGTAATTTAGCTTTTTCTGCCATGATATGGCCAACCTAAAGCAGGGCAGAAAATGGTATTATTAGCACTTGGAACTTTTTCCAGGTTCCTGCTTCTAAAAATCAGTACTGGGAAGAAAAAAACAGCTTTAAGAGTAAAGGCTGAAAATCGACATGATTAAGCAGAAATAAAGGATTATCTAAACACTTGATAGGGATTAATTAGGCTAAACTACTCTATTTTCTCCAGAAGCTTTGTCAGAACAAAGTTCATTCCTCACCCTTCTCTGCACCAGTCCAAACCACTAATCTCCCATGTTATTTGTTACTATGAATTCTCTTGTGTTAAGCCTAAGAAACACAAAACCAAGATGTTGGAATAGCATAAAGAGAGGGTGTCTTATATGAAATATGATGCTGATGTGCAGTTATCTCCCTTTCAAAACATCTATGCTCTTAAATTGAACAACAAAGAAATAACACGCATATATTTATAAAAAAACGGGTAATGTGAAGAACATAATAATAAAAAAGTTGCAAAGATAAAAAATTATCATGCCAGGCATCTAGCTAGTTAAGAACTGATTCACATTTGATGTAATTTAAAATTACCATCTTGATTTTTGTAGATATGGAAATAATATTGATTCCACAAATTTCCTATCTTCAACTCTCTGAGTAAAAATGAAAGATGAGTTAACAGCAGATTAATTATTGAGCAGATGGGATAGTGGTCCAGAGTCAAAAGGAGACTAGGAATTCAAGAAATATCAATATAGTTTTAAGATATTGAATTCACTCTCCTGAGTCTCCTAACACTATTGCATTTTTTAATATTTTAGCAGTTCAGATTTTTCATCAGAAAAAAAGCATAAGTGCAGATGAAAACTGAGCTCAGATTAAAGTTGCATGTTTAGCAAGTTGCTAAAAAGAAAGCTCACCTATGTTAAATATTTAACTTTGCATCATAAAACAAAAAAATTAAGGAAACTATGTATTCATCTGCTCTTCAAGAAACATTATCCAAAAGTATTGAACTCTGAACCACCAGTACAGGAGCACCAGCTTCTTTGGGCCATAAGTATAAAAGCCAGGTGTTACCTGCTTCTTCTGCCATACACAATCTAAGAGGAACAAGATCATCAGAATCCCCAGAGATAAAGCCTTTCACAGGGGCACATTAGCCCCTGATAAAATCTGTTCAAGGCACTGGGATGTGACAAAACTGGAAGGATGATTTAAAAGCAGTACTGAGTAGGGGGAGGATATCAGGAGGCACTGTAAACATCCCTGCCAAAGCAGAGGGGGTAGCCTCTGTGATGAAGCAGCTTATAACCTTCACTGCAAACTTCTTACAGGCCCCCAGGAGCAAAACCAATAATACCATGTCGGATGAGAGGTTTGCCTCAGGGCATTCAACCCAAACAGTGACTTGTAACTGATGTTTTGGAAGTGCAAAACTTCAGAGACAACCAACTACACCCCTAATAACAACTCCCCTTGTCAGGTTCTGGTCATTTCCAGCTAGAGGATTTCCTGGTTTAGAAGCTTCTTTTATGTTTAATGACTCCAGTGACTGCCTAACTGCTCCTGATAGCTATTTCACCTTGGGCATCCATTAAAATAGCAGTAATGCTTACAGTTCAGCTGCAGCCTCAGGGACAAAGTTCCTGTACTTAAACCTGTCTCTTTCTGGGTAGACTGAAGATCCTTAAATCTTTTCTTACCAAAGCAAAAAAAAAAAAAAGTAAAAAAAAAATTGTTGGCTATTCACATTCTCCATGCTGTTCACCTGCTACAGAAGGCTTTTCCTTAAAACATTTATGATTGTCATCCTTCTATGTACTTTTCTTTTTCCATTACCCACTTTGATATAAAGAAGGGAGAGGAAGAATGAAGCTCAACATTCAAATTATATCAAAACTCAATCTGAAAGGTAGCATGATATTTTTCTGGTTTGTTTTCTATTTCCTTCCTAGCAGCTTCTAAATGTACAGATGTCTAGTTCAACTGCTGGAAAACACAGATCACTTCTAATATTTCATCCTTCAAAAAAACTGAATTGCCGTAAAACTATTATTTTGAATTGAAATAGTAGCAAGATGGTCTGCAGTGAAATTTCATTTAGCTGAAAATGTCTGAATCCAGTCTATCTTCACTACTTGGCACTGGTATGACCACTACTGACATCCTACATGCAGTTCGGTGGCCTGCAGCTCAGGCAGGATAATGGAAATTGGAAGAGCTTTCAGAAACAGCATCCCTTTAATATTAAGAGACTAGATGCAAAGTGGAAGTCTTAGCACTCAAGCTGGCTTATCAAAACACTAGGCTATAACAGAAGTTAAAAGGCAAACATCCAATCAAGTTAAGTGCACATAGTGAAATCTCAAGTGCAACAGTAAGAGCTTCTTCAATAAAGTAGAAAGGTGACAGATGACCCAACGGACAGACAGCGTACCTATACAAAGTCAGATTTAATAGGATAATTTCCTTTCCTTTTCACTTTTCTCCATTCTTAAAAAGAGCCTGTACCTTTTGAGCACTGTATTTCATGAATATGTATGTAATTACAGTGGCTGCATATAGAAGTATTTTAGGAATTCCTAGAAATCCAGCTCAACACTCACTTATTTGTGGCAGCATAAAGAAAAACAAGAAGAAAATATGCTGAAAGGAAGCAATTAACTCATTCTATTCCTTCCTTATCATTAGAGAAATTTATGAATTTTTCATTACAACTCTCAGTTTCAGGATTATTAACAAAACTCAGAAAAATGTCAAGAAAACTAGAAGTCATCTTCACCTAGGAAATCAATTATCTGTAGTACACTTCCCTTAGTTTTTACACTACAAGCCTTATGCCAAAACAATTTACTATTGCATAGAAGCACAAATGGTAACTTTCACACTAGGATGCAAATAAAAAAGCATTTTGGGGATTGACTTCAGATGAATAGTGTAGTCAAAAAATTAGTAGCCAGCAAAATACAAGCACGTTTCTTATCAATGCACACCCTGTATCTAAAAGATTTCAAATACATTTTTAGTGGTCATCTCTCAAGCTGTTAAATACTTCTTAGATTTAGCCTGGAATCAGGGAATACAGGAATTTAAACAAAAAAAAAAAAAACCTCTATATTCTTAACATTTAAGAAATGAGTGCTAGAAATTCAGAGAAATTAAACTCTTAAAACACCTGCCAACTAATAGCACTAAACAGAGCATTCATTTTCATTCATGCTAAGACACTCAGAAACCTTAGTAAAATTATTAAGTAAAATATATTGCAGTAATTAAATAGTTTATCTTAAAAATACATTGTTACACTTTTGAGGAGCTCTAGGTTATTTGGTTGAAATTCCAGCACCTATGTTGCACAGAAGTTATTGGAAAATTACCCACCGCTAATTAAAAATAACATGCAATAAAGTCAATACTTAAACACGACTCTTTTCTACTGCTATTAACTTATGTAAAAAAAAAAAAAAAGGATATAAATTTACTTTCCAAGGAAAAAATTACAATGTAAACATACTCTACCACTGTGCAATTCCACTCCATAGAATTCAAGTGTTCGTGCTATATTTATATAGCAGGACTCTGCTTCAGATTGCTTGAGGCCACTAAAAGAAGGGAAAAAATAATAAATATAAATCACAGACAAGTCAAAAATAAAACATACAATATTATATTTATTCCAAATGCATAAAACTAGAAGAATGCCACAGTCCAGTGTCTGAGAAATAACCCCACATTCATTAAGTAGTGCCATGAGTTCTCCACTGGTGAAGGCCCTGCTAAAGTACTTTCAAAAATTGAGTGAATTATACACTATTTTATTACCTTAGCCCTTCTGGACCAGCTCTTTTTAGAAAAATCTTTTTTATCTGTTATGTTCAAAGGGATGAGGAAACTATTCCCCTACAAAATCTTACTTTATAGTAAGAAGCTATATCTATAAATATTCTATATTTCATAGTCTCTCAGAAGGAAGTCATTTAGAAGAAAGATTAGAAGCACGAATGTACTAATAAAATAAAGGGGAGAGAGCAGATTAAAAGTTAAAGTAATGAAACTCACCAAGGAAAAGCCATCTGAGTTAACCTACAATCTATAAGTCCTAAAATACTTTTTTTGTCCTGCAGCTAAGACATACAAGAATTCAACCTTCTTGTCTTCAAGAAAGCTTCTACAAGTGCATGTAAAAACAACTCTTTGCTAGGTGAGCTTCCAAAACAACGTGCATAAAATTACGTTAATCAAATGCAGTTTAGGTGCAGCCTGCAAAAAGCTAACATAATATTGAGTTATGTTAAGAATTCCAGCATCTATTACTTTCAATTAATATCCTTCATTTTAAATGCAAAGCCACCAAAATACTATGCTGTGAAACAGCCACTCTAGGAAATATTACATCATGCTCCAGAAAACTGAAAGCTACCTTGAACTAGAAAGCCATGGTCAGTGTGGCTTGAGGGTGCCATAATATCAACAACAAAAGAGCAAAGACAAAAAAAAGAGCAGTTTGTCACAATCCTGAGCTAAACTGGTTTCTCAGATCTACACATACACTGACTACTGTCACCTTGATTCTGACAAACTTTAGCAGACCTTATCTCTTTCACTGTGCCAGGAAATTACAAAAGCAAACCAGTGCAAAATGGCCATTTTGTTATATAACAGGATGCTGAATATATTTGCAAGAGTACATTACTGTCATTTTAAAAAATTCCATCAAGTACTTTGTTCAGAAAGTCTGCTGCACACCAACAAGATATGCCTGCAAATTTTAATCCTCAATTTGCATACTCCATCTACACCAGACCTTGTGTCTTGAAGGGCCAGCAAGTATCTCAGCACAGACTTAGGTTTTTCTACGCGTTGTTACACCCTCCTACTCAATTAGAGGTGAAATGAAACCTTCAGGGCCCTAAGCAGATGGTAATTATTCAGTGAGATACACAGGCAAGAGGAAACTGGTCTTGATTCCAAATTTTACAGTTGTTGATACCCAAGGACTAACGAATCTCATCTGGAATATAAGCATCCTATTTAGTTTCAAATGCATCCTACTCTTCAAACTGATAGCTGGATCTAGCAAGCACTATGAAAACTTTACCAGTCTGGACAATATCTGCATCCTAAGATCTCAGGCTGCTTATGTGACAAAGCAAAACATAGCAGGAAAACCACATTAAAACCAACTACATATGGAAAAATCCCCCTATAGATTTAGGGACGAACACAGAAGGAAAATTTCTGAAGCTATAGCAGTTCAATATGACAATAGTTGCTTTCTTAACAGCTACATACTGAGCTAAACTGGTTAGTGTGACATGGACTTGTTCAGGGAATACTTCCTCAGATTTTGCAAAGCAACATAAAACCTAGGTAACAGAAACCTTGCACTGAGTTACAAAACATAACAAGATGTAACATGACTTCCCAAGTCTGTATTTCAGCAATTCAAGCCTTTTTCTTTTCCTTTGTGAAAATTTCCCAAAGGATAGATACTAAAGAATGAAAAAAGAATGCTTATAGAGTTGGCTTTAAAACCCTTTAATCTAAGAATACTGATTTCAAAGCTATAATAATTTACAGATAACCTACATGGTTTACAGCAAGTCTTATTTACTCCAGATTAGAAGAAATCTCATTCCAAAGCAACAATGTTCTCTCAAAGGGTAAAAAAGTAAATTCTTCCTTTCCATCCTTCCTTCCCAGCAGCTCTGGTGAACACCAGAACCATTCTTGTCAAGTATGTTCTTGGCACTGATCCAGTCAAACTCCTGTCCCAGACATAAGTATTCTCCACGAATGCTAAAGGAGTATGCAGAAAATACTTCCAGGACAAAAAATAATTCATCTGCCTCTCCTTGCACTCTGACGTAAATTTGCCTTAAGAGCCAAGTTTCAAAAAAGGTGTTAAAGCAATAAAGAAACATTTTTTCCAGTCCAATCTACTCAGTATTTTTATTCAGACCTTCAATTACCAACACCTCTGATAATTCCAATACAGAAGTTAAACTTCTCAGTCATCAAGGCTTCACTCTACCAAAGACACTCAATGAAAGCATTGATTTCACTGAAAGGACCCAGAGAAGAAAGGAGTCTTTCCAACAGACCCCACCACATCTTGCTTGGGACCAGTGGCAACTTCTGATCTTTCCTCTGCGGGATATGACCAATTTTACATCTCTTGCTACCACAGCACTAAATACATGAGCTCAACCCAGCCACTGCAAGACTCTTCAGAAACTTCCCTCAGTGGTCTCCAAGATGACTGCTTCCTAAAGACAAGCAGATTTATTCACTCCTGTCTAAAAGTCCCCCTCAAAAAACTACTGAGCCTACTAGAAACTGCAAATTAATTTGGAAGGAGTAGAGGCATCAGCTATTGTGTCTGAACATGAACTGTTCAGACAGCAGTCCAGATTAGTACCTCCAACAGAAAGGAGAGCTGGAGTTTAGAGTTCAGTGGTTATCTTCTTTTGCCCCATAAATGACAATGCATGTTCTCAACTGCTAGGGAGCACACGTGAAGTTTAGAATTACTCACTACACCCACTAGCGGTAAAGAAAATAGAGGGAAAAGTAAGAGTATTGAGAAAAAAACAGCTGAGGGACATTAGGAAGAGATGAAAATGGAAATATTTCAGGGTACAAATCAAAGAAACTAAGACAGTGGGGAATTAGCTCTGCTGCAGTTAACATACAAACAGGGAAAACAAGTATACAGAGATTTGGATTTCATTTGCTCACAGACAATTACTTAGATTGGCATATTTGCATTCAGCTTGCAAGTATCTGATCAACAACACTAATTCCAAAGCTGCAGTCTTACAAGAGACAAAACAGCAGGGTCAGAAAAAATAATTAGCAGCGCACTGACTGGAATAATCTGTTACAGCCGTCATATTACACTCTGGAGAGGGGAGCAAATGCACAAAGTTGATTGAGGTGTTTTATGGTTATGGTGTTTATTGGAGTTTTTTTCCACGTATATAGACAAAAAAAAATTATAGAATTTGAAAAATGATCAAATGTCCTTCATCCAGAAAACCCCTCAAACATCTAGTATAGTGTTCTAGATTGTTGCCTTTAATAATGTATTATGCTAACTGATCTACTGGAGGTTATAACTAGAAATTTATTTAAATGTTTCAACACATTAGCATCATACTCTGAATATAATTAATCTAGCACCTCTATGCTAAGCCCAAGTATTTCATTTAACAGAAGCTATATGAAATGCAACTGGCTGTTGTAATGAAACTACTAAGAACTTGAGTCTTCCTTTTGACATCTTTTTTCTCTTTAAAAGCTCAAGAGGTGAGAGAGAACTAAAAGTTCACATTACCTGTGTTGTTCATGTAGCGTTTCTACTTTGGTAAGAAAATCTTTGTTCTGCTCCGGTATAAAGTTGTAATTTGACAGATATCCTGAACAATGTACTGAAGCATTATAGTCTCCAAGTTGTGCTGTTAAGAAATAAGAAACACATATACAAAGTTTTCATAGTTAATTTGATTATTGTTTAGAAGAAATTCCTTCTCATTAAAACATGGACACACATGGGGAAATGCAGGAATTACCAATTTTTTCCCAACATACATCGGGAATTGTATGACACCAGTGAAGTAAAATTTTTTTTTTCAAAATACCGTAACTATAATCTCAGACCCTGAATGACTCAGTACTCTATTTAGTTACTTGTATAGCCCCACTTTTGCACCATAAGCTGTAACAGCACCAGACAGACATCATGTGCCAAGATGGCACAGACGTGCAGTACTATAACATCAGAGAACACCAAATTGCTTCAGTAAGAGATGGCAAATGAAATCAACTTGACACATTTACTTGGCTATAACATATTAGAAGTCTTCAACAAGATCTGTCACTTAGAAAGCATCTCCTCTTCATAAATCTGGGTGGAAATTGCTCTACTACCAACTATGGCACTGTCATAGAAATTCAGCTGTGAATTACTTAACAGAACATGTGAAATAACTGCTGATTTACACATAACATTATCAAGCTGCTACAAAAGGTAAATAACTATAACCTGTACTAATCTTCTTTTTCATAAGGAGCATGAAATAGTGATTATAAAGCCTTAAAGTTTCCCAGAAGTTATTGGTATGATTTGCAAATTAACACAAAAGAAGGTAACTGATAGGCTGCAAACAACTCAGCATAGAAAGCCCCTAAAGTAAATCAAAGTTCAAGAGCACACTTTTAGGATATACTACCAATATTATTAACACTCTTTTCCAGAAAATAAAAAAAAATGTAAAAAAGAGATATTTAAATGATTCAAGTTGAGGGCAGGAGAGGCACATCAGAAATAACTTACACCTACAGTAATTATGTAGGATCTGTAATGCAGGGGATAACTAATATTTGCCACTTATATATTCAAACAGCATGATTTCTAGGGCCCAGAAAATGGAACTACTATGATACAAGACAATTCCCAGGCAAATGCAGTCAAAAGCTAATATTGTTGCACACCTAATTGTCTGCCTCAAGAGAAACATTTAAAAAAAAAAGGGAATGATAAAGAGTAACTAATTTACTTTGAATGCAGATGTTCTTGCATACTTAGTTCTTTCTTTTCAAAGGTAGCCTGAACTTTAAATTCAATAGTAGCTTTAAATTCAATAACAAGCTTTAAACTTTAAATTCAATAATAGCAAAATGGCAGGTAAAGGACTTAAATATTTACCGTTAAAACCAAAACACATATTTGAACATTACTGTCAAATTATCTGAAGAAGAACATAAAAACAAGAACAAGAAAAGCCAAAACAAAACAAAACAAATAAACAACAAACCAAAACAAACCAAGTCAGAAGATGCAGAAGTATCACAAGAAACTGAAATAATTTTTAGGAATATCCATATATTAGCAAAAGTCCAAGCCTGCCAAGGCTAAGACAAAAGAAACAATGATAAAAGAAAAATTGGGAACTTTTAGAACTAAGTAGTATGCTAATAACAGTGGAAAATAAACCCCACAATTTCAGAGATTATAGTAATTGGTTGAGGATCCTTTCCTTTACAAACCATTAACACAACCCATCTTTTCTATGAAACAATCTACATCTTCACATTTTGTTGCAGCCAGTTTGAATTCCAATCTTGCCAATGGGAAAAGACCAGATTGCCAGGAATAAGGTAACATAGTTTTCCATTTCAACTTTCATTGCAATAGGAAAAGATATTTTTACTGTAATTTTACCTTCTCTAAAGAGGACAACTGTTATTCCTTCTTACATTATGAGGTATAGTCTTCTATCTAATCTTCAAAATAGGCTACTCTGGGTTTTTTCCCCTCTTCCTCCTAGTTACCTGAGGCCATGCCAACAAGGGGAACAATTTAGCTTCTCCAACTCCCAAGCCAGCTGTTACAGTAGAAGAGAAACATCTTGCAAGAATAATTACCTTGTGTAAGATTTAATTATCCAAGTAGGAGAAAAAAGTTAGGACATATCGAGATGTTGGCAAGAATAATAACCCATGATGCTTCTATCTCTTTATTGGATTTCTCCAGAAGAGAGCAGAAGGGCAGGAAATATTAAAGACTTATTTCTAAACTGAGTTTCTCCTGACATAGTTTCTGCTCTGATCACAAGTCAGCAGATACTGACTCAATGAAGATAAAGTTATAGTATAAAAATAAGCATATTTTTACCTTTCTCCATTCTAGACCACTGTTGCTCTTTAATTTATTATAACTGGCAAATGATATAAAGTGAGAGAAAACAGAACCAAGGATGAGTCAAAAAACAAAGAAACCCGTGATATTTGAATATCAGAACATTGTATTTTAGAGTTCTATATCTAATATGAAAGGCTTTAAAGACAGGAATACGACAGATCATTCATTTAGAAGGCCATATTCAATTAAAAAGAGGACATTTATCTTTTAATTTCTAGTAAAAGAAACCAAGTAGCCATGTTGACATACCAAAACACTAGTTCTACAGACTTTCAATACAATAAGAGCTTATAAGTGCTTGAAACACAAATCTTGAGATCATATATGTTTACATAGTATAGGATCTGTCTATGCCTTATTGAAGCCTAAACAAGCTATATATTCTTCATACTTCTTTCAAAAGTAATTTATTCAGATGTCCTTCAAGGTGCAGATGACATATTGTTCTCCAATTCTACAGACTTTGCTTGTAAATAATACTAAAAAATTTGCATGCAAAGTAATAGCACCAGAACCTATTTCTGCACATGGGCATTTCAAGTAACTTCAGCTATAAGAAGGGAAATGTATGAATGGCTCATAGCTAACCATGATGAGAAATCAGTCATAGATCCTATGACCAAACTGATCCAAAGGAATGCCTCCAAAAGCTAGTCTTTGAAAACTGGTTTAGTATCAACTTTCTATAGACCTGAGAAGTGCACCAGAAAAGAACCAAGCAGTTTCATACTGAATTTGTAACTTTTTTGCAAGTTTAATATTTTAGGTCACACAAATAAAGCACAAAAGTGAAATGAGTTGCCTGGTTTAAAAAAAGGATAACTACAAATGAACATCAGGTTCCCAGGGGAACAGAACCAAACAACAGGACAAGTCTAGCACATAAATTGTAAAAATCTTCAGGTATAAAACTGTAGTCCAGGATTAAAACACAGTTAGGATCACATGACTGGCCTCCAAATCAGGACACCAATAATAACTCACATGCTTGAGATGAGGGTGAAACGTAGTATTAAAGGCTAATGATTATCTTCATATGAGCACTGAGGTACAAAAAAAAAAGATCTTAATCTATACAGTTTAATCATTTTAGAAATTTTAAGTGATTGCTTTTTGGCAAGAAAAGAGAACTGGAGAAAGGTGAACTTCCTAGCATAAACTTTCTCAACAGTAACTACAAAGTATTCAAGTATTAAAATGTCTCTGGAATCACAAAACAAGTTGCTACAGCAGAATTCAGTTTCAAAGAACCAACATAGAAATGTAGACTTATTAACTTATTAAAGACAGACTAAAAAGGTCCATTGGAATGAGCAAAAAGACACCATTTGGAAAATGGTTTTCAGAGAGAAATTCCTAAAAGGAACATAACCCTCAGAAGTGAATGTTGAGAGAAGGAAAGGTGTTTCAACAAGTGGAACCTGTATCCAAATAAGGATGAGAACACGAACACTAACCCACTCAGCCACTAAGTAATTGTGGAAATAAGGAAATAATGTTTCACGCTCAAGAGCCCTTACGAAATGTTCAGCCTAGGCATGACTGTAAATAGCTGCTTATGACCACTTACAACAGCTGGCCATTTTGTGGTAAGACAGAATGAGAAATTAGGCATTAATAAAAACAAAGGAACATTTGTAGGGAAAAAAAAAAAGAAAACTGTGCATACACAGTGGTAGTCTCCAAGTTATTTACCACTCCAGAATGAAAAATGAGCCAGTCATTATAACGCCTTTTATTAAAAGAACTAAAAAATAAAAATCAGCAGCTCACAACCCAGACACAGTTAAACAACAACACAAAAAAATAGTCTCAAGGCAAAGGAAGAAACAAATTAGAAACTATAAATTACACTGAGTTGCTGTTTCTGCATCTCAAATACATGTACTTCAGAAACCATACAGACACAATCAAAAAAAGTATTTAGAAAAGCAAAGTATAATCCAAAGTACAAAGAGTATTCATTTTGAGAAAGTATTGGGATAAAAGACTTAAAGGAAGTTAGCAGTACTCCCAAAACATTGTGACATTTTGCCCAACTAATGCATCTGATCCTCTGCCATATATGTTGTTTCTCAGCATTCACTACTCATTTGAGAATCACAAAATCATTTAGGTTGGACAAGACCTCTAAGATCCTTGAGTCCAACCCCTAAAGCAGCACTGCTAAGACCACCACTAAAACATGTCCCCCAGTGCCACATCTACACATTTTGTAAATACCTCCTGGGATGATGACTCCACAACTTCCCTGAACAGCCTCTTCCAAAGCCTGACAACCCTTTTGATGAAGAAATTTTTTCCTAATACAGAACCTAAACCTTCCCTGGTGCAACTTGAGGCTGTTACCATGCCTGTAATACTGTGCTACATGGACCTTGACCTTGGGAAACTCTTCTTACCCCCTTTTTCGTTATGTCACACAAAAGTATTTGATAGGTTGATCCAGCTTAAAAATACAAAAAAATAGTATCAAGTCTGTGAGGCACTGCAGAAAGTCAGCTCCTTCAGCTACAGTGCTGGCCAATATCCCAATGTGGGGTTGTCCACTCTGGAGATTGTACCTTGTTTTGAAGTGTTACAGGTCAAAAAACTATTTGTGGCTTAATGGAAAACCATCACATAAACAATACTTGAAGCAATGATCTCCTGAAGTGGCCTCTGTATTGCCTAACACAACCGTAAAACATAATTAAGGAAAACCAGCCCAAAAGAGATGGAAAGTTGCTGTATATAAACAATCAGGACACTCTTAGAAGATCTGTTGTACAGAGATGCTAGCAAGCTCAGGAGCAGCATCAGTGCAGAATTCAGTGAACCATATGGAAGGAAATGGGAATGTATTTCAATTAATCTCTCCAAGCTGATTCTTGTATTGTGAGTTTCGTGACCGTCACACATATAACACTGGCACTGCTGATGACAGGTACTGTAAGATAGGATAAAAGGTACCTGTGACTGAACAACACTCATGCAGGCTTCAGAAGAACAGATGTGACATGCACACAGTCCTCAGACTACCCAACACATCTAGTAAGTAATTTCAAATACTGGAAATTCAGCTCAAAGTTCTCTCTATTAATCCACTCTGATTTTGATTCTAAGGCACAAGGGTTAAAGATGCCCTGGAAAGAGGCAAAAACCTGGCTGATCTGTAAGGAAATCTCTCAGCTCACATGCGATGTACTTCTGAGTACTATTTCACTTCAAGAAAGCATGGGTGGGGAGCACACATAAGAGAAAAATCCCCAAATGCTAAACATGAAAAGAGAGAGGTCTCCATAAAGTAGGAAGTCTGAGGTTTCAACCTAATTTCTATAAAGTGAGACAAAATGAAGGCAAGTTAGAAGAAAGAGTCAGGCCTCCCTGTGGAGCTGCTGTTGCTGTTTCTCTAAGTCTTACAGACCTCTGGGATATCAGTCTTACAGCATTCCCAAAATTCTAACTCTCTTATTCCCAGTTCCTGGGAGACTTTCACACTAAGCTCAGCTTTCCTTGACTCCTCATCCTCACTAGCATTCCTTTCCTTAGAAGAGGTTAAAGTCCATTTGAATCCCTAGCAACCAGTCAACCCCTTTCTGAACAAACTCTCAAAGACAGATAGCAGTGTACTGTAGATAATTCCTGGTTCTCAAAGCAGGGCCGAGAGGAGCGATACCACCGGAAACAAGAGCAACCAATGCTCAGGAAAAAAAACGAGCTTAGAAGCATTCATAACATCTTTGTTGGCTTTATTGCTGTGCTTCAGGTTCAAGTCCCAAGTCAGCAATGGATTTATTAATGTAAGAGCATATTCTCACGAAACCCATGGGACATCTTACATACCTGGGCATTTAAACAACGTCCTGGAAATAGCAATTTGCTACACGAAGTGATAGAAAACAAGTGGTGCTAAATCAGCTTTGTGACATTTGAAATAAAAAAAAGGAATAGGCGTACTGTATAGGTTTCCTTATTTGGTTTTATAGATGGTACAACATTCCCATTTTACACTAGTAAAAACACATAATTTATCATTAAGATTTTTCGGTATGAGTGTATCCTTCCAACTGCACAATGATGAAATTATTTGAAATGCACCTTAATAAGTTCTTCTTAAAAAAAAAAGATTTCGAAATCCACTGAACATTTTGTCACAAAGCACATTCCTGATAATACACCAACAACTTATTCTTGAAGTGTCTGAACTATGTTCGTAATCAGGTTCAGTCACATGTTATTCAGACACAGTATTCACACCCTCTTGCATTCCCCTGTAACTTAGCACCACCAGGCAACGCAGGGTGTGCTGCAGCAGGGCAGAGGGACGTGTCAGAGCTTTATTTCAGAACCACAGCACTGAACCCAAATGCCTGTGCAAAGGGCACTACAGAGAAGCAGCATTCCAGCAGCACAGCAGATACCACCAAAAACTGTCCCCTTGCAAAACTCAAACAAAGCTTCTGAAGGCCAACCATACAACCAGCACATGGAAAAATTGTAGTTTAGAAGCAAGAGCAGAAATATCAAACACCAGACTTCATACACCGTGAAAGTGATCTGCTTCAGCCCTCCCATCAGCAACAACTGCTACACCTTTTAAATAAACAACCCACAATGTTGTCAGACAACAAGAATTTCCCCTTCTGCATACAAGGAAAGCTACAGAAGGAGAGAGCAGCCTGAAAGCTGCCAAGAAGTGGTAGAACTGATTCATGGCTACCTCAGACAATGGATTTCTCATAAGCAGCTACCTCATACCCAAGAACTTCAGCTCTCCTTACTAAGTATGATTAGAAATTAAAACACTAATAGAAAACTACTTAAAACTATTTCAGTTGACAGGAATCACAGCAAACATGACTCAGTGAGGAGACCGAAATCCCCAGATTTCAAAAATGTCTTTCCTATGCCATCATCACCAGGTAAAAGCAAAAAAAAAAAAAAAAAAAAAAAAAAAAAAAAAATCCTGAGGGAATATGTCTTTCTATTAAACATTTCATTCTTTACCAATGCAGAGAATAAATATCAGTATCATACAAACAGCAACAGAAAGAACATCAGATAGGTTGGTTACTTTTGGATTTGGGGTTTTTTGTGCTTTGGCATTTTTTTTTTTTATTAAAAAGGAAACCAAAAAAAACCCCCACCACCTGGTAAAAGTAGCACTATCAGGAGTTAGAAAAAAACAGGCAAATAGCTCAATGGGAAATCCAGAATCCACCATGAAAGATTAAAACACACTAGCACCCTTTGACAATCTTCACTGTCCTATCATTCTCCTTTAGTACAGATAACTGCATTAGTAGGTATCCTAGCCTAAGCACTAAGAAGGGAACAGTCATAAAACTGAAGGGGAAAACAGGAACTACTTTGGGATTTGGGGTACACTAGATATGGCGCGATTAATTTCACTTTGTGATAAAACCTTTGCATTCTTCATTTTTGAGCTTTAGCACAACTGGATCACCAATACTTTATTTAGCAATCCTAATGGTGCAGAGTGTTTCAGCCTTCAAGTGCCCTTACTGGACCTCAGGAACACCAGAGCAGGATGAATTTCATTTGGCTACAAAATTGGGACTGCCACCTACTATGGAAAATTTTTCTGGTTTCAACTGTTCTTACTGAAGCTTGAATCTGACTAAGGTTTCATTTTATAAAAGGGTGCGACATATGACATGCTTAAACATAAAACCAAATGTTTCACAGATTCTTATGGTTCTGATAGATACTAAGAGTTTATCACATTCTTCTTTGAAAACCACACTTTAATTATTTTAGCTTGGTCCTTATTTCAAACAAAAATTACCTCAATTGTTTCTGTGGGCCTTGTTAGCCTTTCCATAAAAGAAATGAGATTCAGCCAAATAATTACAGAACTATTCTTGCATACTTTCCCCTGACTATTTTAACAAATATGCAAACTCCACTAAACCCTCAACCTGATTTTTTTTTCTTTATTTGTTTAATGAGAAAGGTCTTCCTCCAGCTGTTTTTCACTATCTGTTGAGGATGCTTGTGAGGCATTGGATCAGACTCCAATTTGGTTTTCCTACAGAAGATGTTTTTCCAGTATCATCACTTTAATTTTTTTGGCCAGTTGAAGGCAGATGTAAGTTCTTGTATGTAGAGTCACCTTAAATGTATTGCAAAGGGCCAGTTTTACACAACTAACAAACTAAATTCCATGAAACAAACATTATGTAAGAACACTGTAGTTTCTTAATCATGAGTTTACCTTCCTCTTAACTCTTCTCTAGATGACCACTTAATACCCTTGGAATGCTTTCCCGTAGCTATTGTGACACACAGTAAGTTTCACTGTTTTGTTTTCACTGACAATGCAAACCTGACTTTTTGTCAGCAGTAGAGGCACACATAAATAACAACATTATTCTTGTATCAACTTTTTTTTTTTTTGACAGGCCTAAAAAGTATGTTTTTTCTATTTAGACTGTCTCTGGAGGCTGCTTTAATAACCTACACCTGCATATTGAATACTCTGCACAAACAGATAAGGAAAGAAATCTCTCCTGACTTTTCACTGGTGAACAGCCAAGAAGGTAGTTGGTCAAATAAATTTATTAACAAAATAATGCTTGGTTATTACTTACATTGTACTGCATATGATGCCAGGACAACAGCAGAATTAATGGGGCACGACAACCTGGAAAGGTGAGAAAATAATTTTCTTTAGACATAGGCTGTACATACATCTTATTAAAAATGTCTCACAATTAGTTCAGCGTGAGAAGACTAATTTAGCTTCAAAGAGTATCTGATTTTTTCTTACTAAGTTTGATTGTTAAAGCACAGTACAACTGGATATTAAACAGCTCCTTAAGTGAATGGTAGTAAATAAGCAGAAAAGGACATGATAAAATTCTTGCTGGATGCTTATTCAGGAAAGAAAAAGGAGATTTTTTTATGGAGCTCTGGACATAATAATTTAATAGCTGCATTCTGGTATATTTAAAACCAGACACAAACACTAAAATTAGCCAAATACCAAGCACAAGGACAGCTCTGATCTTACAACCAAAACTGACTATAAAAGAAAAAAGCCAACACCTACAGGCAATTGACATTTGGCAGCAATTACTTGGACCATGTTTTCCTTTTTTTTTTTTTTTTAATGTACAAACACACAGAGATCACAGCCAAAGAAACCACTGGGTATATGCCCACCATATAGGTAATAAAATCATGAAATCATGAGAAACGATAGCATGAACTACCCTTTGATACTCCCTCCTGCACTAGACAGTGGGTCTCCAGGTTTGGAATTCCATGCCTGGCACACCAAGCCTTGCATAAATATCTCTGTGGCTGATGTTGTGCCTGTTGACATACAGCACCTCCTACAGCTTATTCACAAGACTTCTAAACTGTTCTTAATAAGTGAGCTATGTGAAAATTTGTAACATCTCCTAGCAATGTGATTTTCCTTTAAAGCAATGTTTCACAAGGCATATTTTTGGGATAATTGGGATAATCAGTTGGGATAATTTTACAGCAACAATATCCTCAGGTAAAAGGCTTTTTAATTTTATTTTAAAAATAATTATAGAGAAATTGAAGATTCTTCTTATTACCTTCCTTCTGCAATATCAGTCTTCAACTGTAGAAAGAATAAATGCCTAGAGAAGATTTTTTGGAAAAGAAACAAATGTGCATTTATTTTTAAATGGTACGATTTAAATAGCTACATATATTAATTTTATTTCATTAGATTTCCCAGCAAGCTATACAAACAGATGAACAAATATTAGTGGCATTTACAAATACGCAATCATACACCCACTCACTCTCACAACATTTTTAAGGATCTTTGGCAGTCTCTACTGCAAATCCAGGGCCACAGTATTAATGTCACAATTAACTCTACAAAAACCAAACCACTACTGAACTAGGCTCTTTTTCTCCCTGGGATACTCATTTTAAATGCAACTTAAAAAAAAAAAAAAATTAAAAAAAAAAAAGGCAAAAAATCTCAATCAAGGTTGACTGCGACAGTCTGTCTTGGAGGTACTCAATGGAGGATGAGACATTTCTCTAGCAGCATATGCTGACAAAAAGCTCTTAAACAATTCTCCAGAAGCAGTGCAGTCTTCCTCTTATTAGTGTGTTTGACAATGTTAGTTTACAGTGGTAGTGAAGAGTGGGCATGTGAAGAACCTTAAAGAGCAGATCTTAGAATAATTTCAATTTAAAACTGCAGAACAGCTTAAAACTGCATGATTAACAAATACCAAAACAGCTCAAAAGCTAAATTTTCTTCAAGAAATATAATTTCATATGTTTTATTATATATATTCCCAAGTCACTGAATTTAATAAGCAATGAAAGTGCTACAGAAATGCCAGATTAATGGTCAGATTAATGTGTGCCTTCAAATCCTAAACACAAAATAACAGGCACTGAACAAAACAAGTATTCAATTAAAATCCTGTGATAAATTGATTGAAAATTGCTTATGGTTCATGTACCGCACCACCCCAAAAACTCAGAGATAGGTTAAAAAAGAAAACTTTTGAGGTCTACTGTAAACTGAAGCATTATATATCTTTGCATGTTACAAGTAATGGGCAAACTAGAAAACAAGAACTGTTATCTGTTCTTCCCAAAAAAAAATAAACCCCACCCTCCCACACCCTCAGCATTAAATCTACTACACATGTTCAAAACTGACTCAGTGTTGATACAAAACTTCTAAGATAGACAGACCTAGGGCATGCAAACTCAAAAAAAAAAAAAATCAAGATGCAAATAAACATACTTTTAAAACCTACATCCTTGTACTAACTTATACTGCAGCTGTATCTCAGAGTTGTAGGCTGTGTATGTCAGAAACTACTCATGGTGAGTATAGCATCAAGCTCTCCATTCCAAATGCATTCAATACCAAGAGTCATACAAAGTTATCTATGTAATAAAGCATAGTTTGCCAAGCTGCAGACATGGGAAAGAAGGGATTTACACATTCCTAGTTCATGGAAGCAAAAATCAAACAGAAGTTACCTGGTTTGTTCTTGCTGAAGTGTGTTAGGATCAGGTATAAAAAACCTTACACGAAAATGAAGGGTGCAGGGAAAACCTCCTGCAATATTTTAGAAGAGCAAATCAATTTTTAGTTTAAAACTGAAAGAGACTAATATTTTCATTTCTATATTTACAGAAAAATTACATGAACAACCACATAGAAATCTCAAGTATTTTTTTCAAGAAACTAAAAGAAACTATGAGAAGTCTCTCCTCATGCCCCAACACCAACTTTGAGAAAATACTCTCAAATGCTGTATGCTCCGTTCTATCTTACNTTCTCATGCCAGATGCACCTGCTGTGCGGGACATCGCAGCTATGGATAACATTAGAATAAACAACCTTTACATGCCAGCTTTGTGACCTCTGACTGAGTTATGGGCAAAAGCGCTGAAACCTTCCTCGCTCGTGTGCCAAGGCCGACTGAGGCCGAGCACCGACACATAAATACATGAAATTACAGAAGTTCACCATGCTAATTTTGTGTAGGAATTGAAATAAAAATGCATGAACTGTAGCACAAGGTAGAAATGAGAGTGCTGTACAACATAGCTCAAGTGTCACAGCACAAACTGGCACACAGTGTCACTCAGTCCTCCTAAGCTGCTCTCTGGCCAGGCTTATGCTGGCTGGCCTGTCCTTCTTGGTTAGCATTCTGTGTTACCCAAAGCTGTATAAAACAAGACGTACTAGAACAACAAACACACCTGGAAGAGTGTTGTGGTGTTTGGTTGGTTGCTTGCTTTTAATAAAAATGCATAATTTTTTTTTCTTACCTATGTGAGACAAGAAATTGCCAGAACCTATACATGAACCTGCCTATGCTTCCATCAATCAAAACCCCCTCTTCCTTTGCTTCCCTCAGGAGGAATTCACTGGCACCACAATATGACTACTGCTTTCACGGCCACCTAAGCACGTCTAACACTGCTCAGAAACCAGGTTTAGGTGCTACTATAGCATCCAGGTTAATGATCTACCAGGTCTTATTTCCACTCAGGTAGGAGTAAGGAGAAGTAGAAGGATCTGCTGAAAAGACTGGCAGACACAAGACTTGCTCTTGAAGAAAATCTACCATCTGGACAACATACATTTGTTTTAGCCATAAGAACACAGAAAACCAGAACTACAAAGTTATAATCAAGATAGTAAAATCAAGTCTTACCTTTTAACTGTTTTCTGATAGGTTTGCTTGGTTCAAGCCATCGCTGTGAAACGAAAAACTATTAGATGGATTAAAAATATTTACAAAAACAGTGGTTTTTTATGTGCATCTGTGTGCATGTATATGTGTGTATACATACATGTGCATATATTTATACACACATATACATGCACACACATTTATTATTTACTATACTTACAGGTGAATCTACTGAAGTTTCATTTTGCTGTAAACCAAAATATTCCTTCTCCGTTACACCCAACTGGTTATAGGTCATATCCAACAAAATCTGTCCAGTGTCTTGTTTCTGAAAACAAGAAAAGTTTAGAAGTGAAACCCTGCAACACTTATACCTTTTAAGATACAATTAATTGAAATAAATGTTTTTGGCTTTTTTCCTAATGTAACTCATGAATAAAAATAGCTGTTAATTCATTAGTTCAAAGTTTTTCAGCAATAAGAACTTAATTCTGATAAAGGTTTGGGTTTCTTTCCAAACTATATTAGGCACACAAAATTTCCTAATATGAACAGACTTGTATTCCAGCCCTTGATGTGAGTGCAGCAAATCAATTGTAAGCAGACCACCTCTCCCTTGCCCATAGTGGGAGCACTGCCCTTCTCCAAAGTGGCAGTCTGCAGGCACGGCTTGCAGACACGTGGGGCTGCTCTGGCCCCTGCTGTGACCACCAAAGCAGCACATTGTGCTTCTTTTTATCAGCTGATAAAAAGCAAAATGAGTATACACTAGGATGGGAAAAAAAAGGAGGAGGAAGCTGTGATCCAGCCATAAGATCCCATACTTCAGCCTGCACTCTCAGCTGCCCCTCAGTGTCCACAAGCTCAGCTGCCATTCAGCCACCCCATTTTCTGCCTAGATGTCCCCCATGACAGGAATCACAGAAGAACTGGTGCAAAACAGTATCACAGGCAGCAGAGACCAGAAGTGAAAGGCTAGTATAATTTCCCCCAAATCAAAAAAGAATCTCCATGCCACTGCATTGTGGAGAACAAATTAACCAACTACTGCCAAAGAACACCGTGAACCAATTCTATTAAAAAAAACACCAAACACTAAATAAAATACAAAACCCCCTCAACAAGACTGCAATCCTAAAAATGCTAATAAGTAATAGATAGCTTGCAGTATTGGGTTTGTGTGGCTAGATTTTGGTAGCAGGGAGACACCAGAGCAGAGATTCCTCTGCAGCCTATGGTGCAGACCATGGTGAAGCAGCTGTGCCCCTGCAGCCCGTGGAGTCCCACAAGAGAGCCAGAGATCCATCTGCAGCCTGTGGAGGATCCCACACCAGAGCAGGTGGATGCTTGAAAGGAGGCTGTGGCCCTATGCGAAGCCAGCAGTGGAACAGGCTCCTGGCAGGGACCTGAAGACCCATGAAGAGAGGAACTCACACTGGAGCAGGTTTGCTGGTAGAACCTGTGACCCTGAAGGACTCCACCTCATGGAAGAGTGATCCATATTGCAGCAATTTGTGAAGAACTGTGGCCCGTGGGAAGCCCATTGGAGAAGTTTGTGGAGAGCTGTCTCCTGTGGCAGGGACCCCACACTGCAGCAGGGGAAGGACTCCTCTCCCTGAGCAGTGGGATAAGCAACCTGTGGCAAACTGCCAAAAACCCCCATTCCCTGTCTCCCTGTGCCACTGCAGGGGAGGAGGTAGAGCCTGGGAAGGAGGGATGAGTGGCAGGAAGGTGTTTTTAAGATTTATTTTACTTCTCATCCTGCTCTGATTTTATTTGTAATAAATTCAGTGATATCCCCAAGTTCAGTCTGTTTTGCATGCGACAGTATTTGGTGAGTGCAAAGCTGTATGGCATCTTAGCTCTAGATTTTTATATACAGAATTGTTGGACAGAGCAAAAATTTGGTCAGTTTGCTTTTTTCTATCGAAAAAAAAGAAAAACAAAGAATTTGGAGTTTCCCAAATTAGTTTAAGATTTTTCCAAATGTCTCTCTTAAAAGAAGAAATAATCTGCACACATAACCCCCAATCCGCCCCAAAAAACCAAAGCCAAACAAACAAAATCTCAGAGGAAAGTTACTTGAACTGCAAAAAGCACTTTATTCTTAAACAAATTTCTCAAAAATTCAGCTCTGGTTTTATTAAGTTCTGATTTCTTAAACAAATTTCTTTATTTTTTAAAATAATCACTTCAAACAAAGGACTTAATATACAAGCATGATATTGACAGTATTTCTGTGGCCGGCCCCAGTCTTGCTCAGTAAGTAAGAATGTTCACTTACAAGCTAATTCAATTCTTTCCTTAAACCTTTTTTATAATACAACAGTCCAGTAAGTCCTGTTCAGAAGAAAGACTTTTATCATTTTTTAGTAGGGTACAACACTGTTGTTATCGGGTGCTTTAAGCAGCAACATATTCACAGCCTTCCCTTATCTCATAGGAGCATTCTTCCTATTTAAAAAGATAAGAAAAGAAAAGCAAAATCTCAAGCAACGGACACCCACTTGGTCCATCTAATTTTGGAGGATGGAATATTATCCAACACTTTCTACTGCTAGAGCAGAACTCTCAGCAGCTCATTTGTGACTTGAATGCTCAGTGTTCACTGAGCAGTGTTACTGTATCAGGCTGTTGGCCTCCTGTGAAAAGCTGTGCCCATTTTTCTGGAGTAAAGTCACATGTGGAGAAAACATGTAGGCAACACCCAACTGTTGAGACTACCTTTTCCCCTCCAGCAGTCCCTCATCTTATTTAACTTCCAGGGCAAACAGCCAGGGTCTCACAATAAATGTGAGTCCACACAGGCCTGTAAAGGCTGTGTGGTCACTAAGAGCAGCAGCACTGTCCCCTCCTTCTCTACCCCAGCTGCACTTCCCACTCCCCACCTTTCTAACAGGCTACCGTTCCCTGGCATAGTCAAACCACAGCACTGATCAAATCCCACTTTTTTCTGAAATAGCATAGACCTAAAATCCAGCTTACAAACTGAACTCTCAGTGACAGGTAAGGACCACGCAACCATGCATTCCTTGTCACACAAAGCCATGGCACCATGCACCTGTAAGGCAGCTCTGTGCAGCACCATCAGTGACATTGCCTCCACCATGCAGACTGAGATTTGTCCATCAGAAATTATCCACATGTGTACACAAGAGGGCCTATGGAAACAGCAGATGCCACTCTCTGAAATAATGGGCCTTTCCTGACATCAGTAAGTTCATCTTTAGAACTGACCATATTTATTTCCTCGGGGTTGGGTTTTTATAAGCAGAGTGTTAAAACACTTTCAAGTGTCATCTTGCACAACAAGACACCTGCACAACTCAGAAGCCTAATTGCACACCTATGGCGCACACTTTTGACAGCACCTAAATGAGCTCCTAAAGTTATATTGTGACCAAAAGCAGTAATTACAGGGGATGGGACAGATACTTTTATGAAAGAAGGTGTTCAGGAATCTCAGGAATTTCATTACAAATAGGGCAGGACAAGACCACAGAGGGTGGAGTCTTCTGCTAATTTTGGTTTGAATTTCAACACTTCTTACTCCCTTTCATCTCCCTTCTTCACAACAGCATTATTTCCTAATTCCTTTCTTGATTTTCATGCTTCCAATCTTTCATCCCAATTCAGATGCCTTCACCTTGTCTCTCCCCATCCCCTCACAATTGCATTCCTCCCTCTCCCCAGTATAAATGAATTGCTAAGCCTTCTCATTGCTTCCCTGTAAAGACAAGCAAGCTCCCTGCTATGACATTCTTGCTCAGCATAGTTCTCTCTTTGCAATGTTCCCATGGGTCTCCCAACCCTAAACCCAGCTGTTCAGCCAGCACTAGTCTCATCCACCTACACATCTATTTAATTCTCTTCTACCTCTCCACATTTCCTAGAAAAAAATAATTTCCAGCACTACTTTTAAGTGGTTCCAGTTCTTGCCCTCTGATATTAAAAGCAGGTTTTTTCCCAGTGCCTAGATCAAGCACACACACCAGAAATATAAGCTAAGTAAAAAAATGTTATTTTAAATCATTGAAGTCGTCTTGTTAAAATCCCCAGTTATAAGGGGTTTTGTTGTTTTTCAAGGAAATGTTTATTTCCTTAACATTGGCATTGTTTTAAGAAACACTTGAATTCTTTTTCAGTCTATATACCTAAAAATGACCACACAGCTCATCCTGCACAATCTTCAATTTACTTTGTACATTAACAGTTTTGAGACCTAGGTGTAAAGTGAGGCAGGCTAAGCATGTCACATCACCGCTTCTGAATTTTGACATCCATTCCAATACAATTCACAGCTACAGCATATTCAAATACTACAATGTGTCAGGTGCTTTACAACACATCCTATTTTCTCTCCCCTGTGCCATAGGAGGAGGGTAAAACAACATGAACACTGCTCAGCTATACTGGATGTTAGAATCAAGTTCTCCTTAGCCCTATCAAACATTAGAGCAAGTAGTTAAGACATGCCTAATTAAGCTCTTGCTTTTCTACAATGAAATTTTAAAAATGATGGATGTTCCTCACTAGTCTGCACTGCTATAATGACACAAGCTCCTAAGATAACCTTAAGAATTTCAAAGTTTTTACTGAAAAGAAACATTTTCAAGAAGTTTGAGTGTTTCCACCCTGAAAAGAACTTTCCATTTATTTCTCCTTCATGACATCTACCAATCCTTATTCTGAACTGTTAAAAGCTTTGCATCAACCACTTCATAACCACACACTATTCACCTCCATTTAAATCTGTCTTCAAATCAATTACACCTTATGTTGGATAGGCCAAAAATTAATACTTAAAGCAGTCATAATTAACACCTATTACATTCTACCTGGGCCACAAGTTCCTACAACATTTAGGGGATTTAAATTAGTCAAATTCAATTTCTACTAAGTTAAATAATTGTGAAGAGAAAATAGCCCTTCATTATTTTTTAATGTCAAATACTGCCTAGAACCTGGGATGATCAAGACTCACTGCCCTAAGAACTGCATAAACTTAAGGTAAAATTGTTAGTTCCTTGGACTAAAGAGGTAAATATGCAAGTGAACTTCTTCAGTTTGTTAACTTCTACAAGGTAAGCGGTACAGAGTGACAATTTAAGAGGACAGTGCAATGTAAAGCATATCTCCCTGTCCTCTGCAGAAGGTTTGCCCCCACTTTTTGGTAATGATAACCTCCCAGTTAAGCACCACCTAAGCTTTTGCAAATTCAGTCTCACCTCAGACACAATACCCACTGCCTCTCACGTGCTGTTTGAGGTCCTTTCCTAATTTAGCCTGTAACACTAATTTGCAACCAAAGAGCTTGTGTCCTTTAGTCCTAAAAGATGCATGAGCTTGAACACAGTGCTACCACTTTCTTTTAATTTCTGCAGCAGTTCTACACACAGCTAATTTGCTCTTCTGCTAACTCTGTCCTTTTCTCTTCCTGGAATTTATTTACCCACCTGATGCTCTTATTCAAGCATGCAAGATTTTGTTCATCTAGAATAAACAGAACAGGCTCTTTCCTAAGGTCCAGTCTTCTGCAGAACAACCTAGTTTTACTTTCTATGCCTGCCTGCCTGGAACTTTCCTCTTTTGTCTGCAAGTGGCCAGGATCCACATGTGACAGGCCCTGGAGGGTTGCCTCAATGCCAAGACTAACATTGTTAATAATTCCTTGACACTGGCTGAAGAATCTTGCCTTGTGCATGAAAGCACTCACCTTTTTCAGAACAGTAACACATGAGCAGCTCAGTCTGCAAACTGCCACTGTTCTCTATTGTTTGCAACTGAAAATTGAGCTTAAAAAAACATTACCTCATCTCATAAAAGCTATTAGTTTACTATTATTAGTTATTACTGATTTCCCTCACTGCAATTACTCCTTATTCAAGATAACCTGCTACCTCATATTCCTGTCTGTTTTTATTGTTTATAAGGCCTCAAACTTGATATTTTTAATTTTTTGAAAAAGTTTCAAGAGCAACAGGTTAATGATATCTGACAGATCAGAATTTTCTTAATGTCCTTACAGTATTTAACATCTTTTCACCAAGATCTACTGCCACCTCCTCAGCCAACTCCCTGCCCATCCCATAACACTTTTAGATTCCACACACTTTAGCACAGTATTTTCCTATATAAAGGTCGTACAAAATATTTATCCAAGGCCAGAGGTTTAACCCACTGCATTTCCTCTGCCTCACAAAATGATTTAAAACAACCATGTATATGAGGTTAATCATTTCAGTTCTAACTTTGGAAAAATCTCCCCTCCGTTAATTCTTTCCTTCAGCATTTATTATGAAGTCATGCCCCACAAAGGGCTAAGACTAACAAGCCTGCTGTAGGGAAGATCACTTTCTCAGTGTCCTCAAAGGCATCATCAAATTTCATACTGTCTTACTGCTTTCCAGTTGAGTGTACTGACCTGTCTCAATACAAAACTAAATATTTGTTGCCAGCCTGAAACTTCATACAGCAGTTCTTTCAACATGCAGGGACACAGAGCAGCATTAAACTGTCTCGTATTATCAAACAATATCAAGTAGGAAAATTTGGTGACAGAGATACAAAAATTCTGCATCATTGCATTTTTCTACGAGTGGTTTAAAATTATAAAATTATAAAACTCACACTCACAATCAGAAAGAACTTTTAAGACTTGTATCTCTGTGTATTTATTTACTAGCAGTAATTGTAGGTGTTCATTTTAACAATCATATTCCTTCTCAAATACTGGAAGAAACTTAACTGAGGTGGAAGGGAAGAAAAACATTCCTTACAATTTGAGCTTCAATTCATGCAAATTTTGAATTATTACAGCCTCATCATTTTATTTCTAGAAGGAAATCCTATTACAAAAAGCCAACTAGTCTAAAAGCAAAAATCACAGGTAATAAGACAAAAACATTAACTTAGATAGACAATGCAATTCAGAAGTGATCTGATGCTGTCAGTTTTATCCCTTCTCAAAAATCAATTTACTGGAATGACATGCTTCCCAAGTGGTCATTCTTGGTATGAGTCAAAGTAGAGCAAAACCAGGAAATTCCTGCATGTTTATATCAAAAGTTACAGAAAAATTGGCATTATTGCACTATGTAATATACATAATATAACAAATACCTATTAAACACACTCAAGCATGGTATGTGAGCAAATTCTGGATATATCAGAATGACAGCTAACATTTTCCCCAGGTGAAAAGCCTATGCATTATAGCCTTAGAACAAGGCAGAGGTGACATCAGAGACAGAGGTGAGCTAACCTTATCACAAAACTGAAACACCTGAAATTTTACTGGGAGCTTCACAAAAGCCTGGAAATAATTAAAGTCAAGTGCAATACTGCAAGTACTAAATGCAGTCAAGTCTTTGTCCCAAATGTGGTTTTGAAAGAACATTTCCAACTCTCACCTTCCATGCACCTTCTACTCTTTGCCTGGTCTTTGGACACATTCCATCTAAGTACTGAAACACATAATGGTGGAACAAGAAAGGCCACTTCAGCCTTGCATAGTTAACATACATTTCTCTTTGGACTGTAAGCAATGTAGTGGAATGTGTCTGTCTGTACTCCCATGTGAACTTTCTTGATAATGATGACCTAAAACCAGCACACAAAAGTTATACTGATATAACTCTTTGTGATATCATGAATACAAAATTCAGATTCACCGAAACTGTAGTATAAACACCTTTAAATAAAAACAATGAACAAAAGAGCCAATCACTTCATTACTCTGACAAAGCGACAAATCCAGGAGAAAAATGGCACTGCTCTCTTGCAACTGAGTCTTATTTACAGCTGGTCAGGATACCAATATTCTTTGGGATAAGTGATTAATAAGAACAAATTTTCAGAAGGGAAATTATGTAGCTATCTTCAGGTTTCAACAGACAAAGTTTCTCTGGTTATATTCATAAGCAAAATCTACCTTCCTTGCTCCTTTTTCCATTTCTAGGATACTTGGGTTTTATTCACCCTGCTACAGACAGAACCACTGGGAAAACAAAGTACCATCTGAAGTAGCATTCATCAGAATGACAAAGAAGAAAGAAACAGGTATAACTACACAAGTGCCAGGCAATTTGCTAACAAAATTTGATGAAAATCAGCTCTGTGGGTTCTATAAAGATCCTGTTTCTAGAGAATGAAAAGAAAGTTTTATCTCTATTCTCCCTGTTCACTTAAAGATACAGTATTTTGAGACACCATGAATGTTCTACCATCATTTTAAAGATGTCAGTACTAGTTCAAAATTTCAAAATATATAAGTTCTTCCCAGTGTTGTAAGTTTAGACTATTTAATCTATTATCTTTCTATTAAATTTAAATCCACCCCATATTTTATAGTTTTAAACACATTTGCATTGTCAAAAAGATAAAAGAAATGACAACATAGGAATATCTATTTGTTTACACTTATAGTAAATTTATCTTAAGTTTCTTCTCACCCATGATGTTTCTTTTCTTTAATGTTATTTTTCTATATAATCTCCTTATGACTTTGAAAGAAAAAATTCCTTTTGCAGTAAGAATTCTGTGTTCAGATAGCTGCTACATGACAAAGCAACGCTCGGTTGTTTTCAGTCCACTGTCAATAGAATGAGAGAACTCTCCAATTCCACTTATGCTACTAAATGGACAAAGACCAAGCTTCAAGCATTCTGCTTTTCCACTTTTACTTTGCACTATTTGTCATTGAAAAACATAATCCTGTCAACGAACATAAAGCCTATTAATGCATATGTGAATAATAGCCTAATGTTAGCTCAAAGCGTAACATCTGTCCAAACTTTGAGCCTTCACAGATCAGAACCAGGTACCACTAGATCACAAACAACCCTGAAAAATTTCCAACCTTAATTTTCCACTGATAATGTTGAAGCTCTTTTAAAGAGAAAACACTACACTTCATGCTTAGAAGAGGTGATCCTGTTCAGTTCCAGTTCTCCAAACTCCAACAGAGGAGTAAAATTCAACATATTTCAGCAGTAATTGTAAAAGCTGAGAAAGTAAAAAAACTAGAAAACATATTTACAATATCCACAAGACATAGTAGGTCTTTTTATCGCTGTATCTTGTATCTATGTCTAGTCACTTCAGAAAGCACCTTCATTTTAATAATGTACTACTACATTATTTAATACATTTCTGCTAATTTGTCTTCTCGATAATCATGCCATGTGATATGCATATTTAATTTATTTAAAATATGGAATTGTCAATTAACTTGTCATCCAGAAATGAATTAAATGTGGAGAAAAACATCTTGATAGGAGAAACAGTTTCTCTAAAGCAACACAGGAAGACTTCACCAGTGGGGAAAATCTGTTCAGAGCAAAACTTACTGTCCTTCAGTATATGCCCAGCTGATTCCCAGACTGACCAAGGACCCAGGTTATTCTTTGCTTAAAGACATAAAACTGAATTATGTTGGCAATTAAAATAAACATACACACAGAGTCAGGCAAAAACTTCACAAAGCTGAATTTTTCTGCTAATATAAGCAGAACTTGGACACAAATTTTCTGCAGCTGGCTTCAAACCCTTTTGAAAAATGGACCTTACGACACTACCAGAGTGTGGCAAAGCCTATTCTTAGGCTGATATCAAGGTTAGATAATCAGGAAAGGCCACCCTCACCGAAAAGTGCACCCTCCCTCATTACCAGTATGACAGCTCAGTACTCAAAGAACATAAATCTTCTGCGAAACCTCTTCCCTTTTTTAGTCCGTAACACAGCAGGGTAGCCACACTCCCTGCTTGTTTTAAGTAGAGCAATAATGAGTCCTACATCACCCCTATGCAGTTCAGCATCACAGCTGCAATAAAGGAGGCCCTTACAATTCCTGGATGAAGGAGGTAATCAGCAGTGATACCCTAGGGTTATGCTGAAGGTAGGGAGAGAAATCAGTTGGGTTCAGAATTTTAAAAAATCATGGAATGGTTTAAGTTGGAAGAAACCTTAAAGATCATCCAGTTCCAACTTCCCTGCCATGGGCAGGGACACCTTACACGACCCTAGGTTGCTCAAAATCCTATCCAGCCTGTTCTTGAACACTTTGAAGAATGGGACATCCACAGCTTCTCCAGGCAACCCATTCCAGTGCCTCACCACCCTCACAGCAAAGAATTTCCTCCAAATATCTAACCTAAATCTACCCTCTCTCAGTTGGAAGCTATTCCCCTTTTGTTCTATCACTATATGCCCTTGTACAAAGTCCCTCTACAGCTTTCTTTTAGGTACCAGAAGGCTGCTTTAAGTTCCTTCTCAATGGTACCCATATTGCCCTCACTGCCTAAAGCAAATTTCACTTGTATGGTGCTGGACTTCAGGCCAAGCACTAAATGTAAAGCCGTGTAACCATCTGTTTACAAAGAACAAATATAATACTATGCACAGATTTGAAAACATTTTTAATTCCTCATTTTACACGGATCCTTGTGTGGGGCAGGCTAGTGTGTTGCAATTATGCCAGCTCACTGACAGACAAGGCAATTCCTAGGGCATGCTGGAGACAAACAATGGAAATTGTATACTAACATGTTGCTCCTTCTCTTACCTTCTCTTACTCTCTCTCTCCTTCTACCCCACTCCCCAATATTACACACATATATGAATATATAGCATGCAAAATACATACTAAAATGAGACTAATTCTGTATGTACTTCAGTGAAAATAACCTTTCTAACCTATCAAATAATTTATATTTCAATTAATATCCCACAGACAAAGTTAAAAAACAAAATCAGTCTGCAAAGAGAACTGTAATAAGACTTGGGAAAACACAACTTTCAGGTACAGTTTTAAATGTCCTATTAGAAAGCACCATGTAATCTAAGATATCTAAACAATACAGCTTCCTCAGCAAAATGCTTCTTCTCAAATAAGGTAAATTGGATAAAATAAGTATCATATAAAAAAAATACACACTATTTACTTAAATTTATCCACAGTTTTTCTGCATGGTCAGATAATTCTAATAAATGTTGATTGAGAAGTGAAGCCAATTCCTTTGTTTTCATTTAAAAATAAACTGATATTTTAATCAGTACCAATGGTTATAAACCTTACAGAATAAAATACACTAAAAATACAGAGTACAAACCTCCATTAATCCCCTTTCCGTGCCCACACCCAAATAAAGAGACTGTATTGAAGTACAAAAGACTGAACAGAATAGTCCTACTGCGCCACAATGTCTTCACTGTTTAGATCATCTCTGCATTTCAGAAAATATGTACTGACATCACTACAAGAATTTATAAGGCCCTCCTCCTTCCAGGAAGAAACCTTTTTACCAGTCCTTTGAAGGAGGAGCACACCCCAATTCGAGAGTTCCCTTTAGACATAAATTATTTATTCATAGCTGATAATGATCACCAGATCTGTTTCTTCGTGGTTCGTATATCATATAGAAGACCTTTTTCCAGACACAATCTGCATGCCATGATTTGATGACATTGAAGTTGGCTGGCTTGAAAATAAATTAAAATAGCACTTTATAAACCCACTTCACAATCAGTAATTCTGCAATTTGTTATGGCAAAGTTACATCTTCAACATCTTTTGGAAATACCATGCCTCAGGGTCCCATATTTCATCTGCAGCTTTCAAACAAATTTCTGTGTATTTAAAAAGAAAGGAGTTTTCCGAACTTACGTTGACTTTGAAGCTTTGTACTGAGCCATCCAAAAAGTGGACGTTACAGATTATTTCTGATCGGGTTTTCTCTTTTGGTAGCTCTGATGCTCGTATGTTATTTATCCTCCCACCTAAGGCTCGTAAACGGGAGTTCATAACTATTGCTGAATAACCTATAAAACAAAAATGATGTTTAATGACAGTTCTTATAATTATCTATGTTTGCTTTTCAGAGTAACCCATAACATCATGAAGACCTCATTACACCCCACGTTAACAAACACTTCTTATAGAAAAGAATAAGTTGTAAAATTACCTTGTTGTAACTCAGAACATAAATGCATACATATAGAGGGGGCACCCATGTTCTAAATGTGAACATTATCGAGAGAATCACAGGTAATCCCTGAAATGTATACCTAGGTTAGGCATGAGCCACTACCTTAGTTTAAAGCAGTAAAAAATCCCAAACACCTACTATAAAGTAGGAAGGCAATGTCAAGACAAGTTTTTATCATCTGTAACTAGGAAACCCCTTACCCCCTTTTACATTTCCTACATATTTCTGCATTTACAATACAAGTTTCACTACAATAATTCTGTTTACTCTCAACTGACAGAACAGTCTTGAGTTAATGCAAATCAGGTTCTATCAAGTTGTTTCAGGAATATATACACAAACACCATATGTAAGGCAAGCAGAACTAACGTTAAAGCATGTCAATATTTTACAGCCTAGCATACATAAATTCATGAAGCCAGAAATTCATATCAAAGAAGAACATGCCACAAGAAAAAAGCTATTTTGTTGTTTGGGCTTTTTACTTTTAAAAAAAAAATCTTCACGAAAACAAAAACTCTGAAAACCAGTATTTACAAATTAAAACAAACAAAAGAACATCTCATCAAACAGAAAAAGCCGTTCATTGAAATAAGAGGTGAATTAAATTCAGACAAGCCTGTAAACATTTCAAGCCTCTCTTCACTGGATCAGTTTACCAATTAACATCACAGTGTTTAAAGCCAGTTGGCAAGCGAAGAAGAGGATAGTTTTCTAAGGTAATTACCATAGCAATTACCAAACCATACCTCACTTATAAGGGGACAGCTACAAAGGGACTTGCACAATATGAGTGTCACATAGACTGCTGGCCAAGCTAGACAGGACCTATATGAGTACTAATTTGCCATCTCCCCTTTTTTGTGTATCTGCCTTAAAACAGACTGGCTTTTCTTTTACTCAGCTGCAGAAATGGAACAATTTAGAAAAAAAAAATCCCACTTAAAATACTGAAGCATTGCATCTACTACACACCTCTTCCAAAGGGTAACATGAAAAGCGTGAAGAGCCATGACATGTAAAATTATATAGAGTGGGGTTTTTGGGGTTGCAAAGACAACAAAGCAGCTCAGTGATCCATCTTCACTCAACTATGTGTAATCTATACTCAGAAGCAGCAAAAACAATTGCCTTCTCACAGACAGCTCAGAAGTCAGACACACATAAGCATTCAACACTTCCAACAATACTCTCATAGGCTTTTTTGTCCACCAATTGATAGTTCACCATTGTATATTTTCTAAAATCAAAACTGTAAGCTGTCAAGACTCATTTTTCAGCCAGCACGCATTTTTTTCCTAGGAAAAGGTGTGGTTTGGAGGTTTTAGCTGTTTGTTTTCTCTGGCTCTTTTCTTTTCTTTTGTTTTTAAAGGAGATAAAAAGGAAGAGGTAATCTTTAGGAGAATTATGAACAATATTTCCATATAAACCACCAAACACTCATATTGCTTTGCAATTTTTCTTGATATAGAGTCTGCAGTTAATCACAGTATGTTAATATTTATTTTTTTTATATCCAGAAAATAGGCTAATTCAGGAATGGTTGCTGTTAAATAAAACATACAGCTATCCAATTATCAAGAGTATACAAAAAGGTGATGACAAACTAGGATTGTAGAGGAAGCCTTCAATCTCACATTCTCTAATTTTCTAGCAGCTAAGTTTTAAACAACTTATTCAGCACTGTGTTCACCTTTCACCAAAAAGTCAAGTAACTACATGAATTATACTACAAAGTCTTTTCTCCACTATCCACCTCAGCTGGCAAAAAAACCCTTCCCACTTACAGAAATAGCTCTCTACCCACTAGTTCACTGATGGGTAAGAGGAAGATTATCCTTCACTGTGGGCCAGCCACCAGATGAGAGTGTTTTTGGTAGCCAGATTCAAAGCTTCATCAGCCTGGCCTTCGGTCTGCATTGCGACGCCTAACGTTCCCAGCACACAGACTTCTTCACTCCTGGGAAAAAAGGGTATTTGACCCTTTTCCTTATAATCCCCAACCTCTCTTACACTTCCACCATACCCTTTCTCTATGCCCAATTATCTTCAAACTTTGTCAGGCTTCAGCAGAGAGCAACAATCATAGTAGTCTCCAGCACTCTGCTCCTGATCTACCCAGAGAAAGGAAGAAAATAGTGCACAGCCCCTGAAGCCCAACAGAACATGCTGCAAGTTAAGCTGCACTTGAGACCCTTCAGACATTTTGATGCTTAACCCTAATCACTCTCCAGAAGAGCATTACTATTTTTTCAAGCACATCATTTTTTACAATTTAGCTAGCTCTTGCTACTCACTTCTTCAAACTTCAAATGCAGAAGCCAATACAATAGCATCAATAACATTTATATCCATATATGTGCTTGCTATCCAGAAAAACAACAAGAAAAAAACACCAACCAGAAAAGAAAACTCTTATAACTGCAAGAAAATAAACCTGAGTAAACCACTTGATGATTTTTATTTAAATGACTGTGCGTAGTCACACAAGAAATTACAGGTTCATTTCATACCGTGGACCCTCTGCAGGAAGCCCAGCCTGTCTCCTGGACAACCCAAGCTATCCAAGAACTAACAGTAACACATACTTACAAACTGCAGTTCATTAAAAAACAAGAGGTGCTTAGTTTGAAATTTATAGTCTTGTGCTCAATTTCCACAGTTACATTTGGTTTAACACCTTCAGGTGGTCTGCTGGATGCTGGGTTATATGTCCAATGCCCCAAGTGAAGCAGTAAGTTGGAAATTCATCATGAGAAGTTCAAACCTGCTAGTGTGACCAAATTGCATTGGCTTCACAAATAAAAACCTGCGATTCCTTTCTTTTTACAATTTTATGTAAAATCACACCAGGAACACAGAGCTCATGGTTTGTGTTTACGGCGTGCAAAGAGGCCCAGCTGAGGCTGTCCTTGACAAAGCCAGTTGACCACAGGAACTGTGCCAAGACAGGGACAAATGGTTGAGTGTTTGGACACCACAGCCATCAGTCAACCGGAGCTCAAGGGGTCTAATCAAGCCCTAGGAAACTGCCACCAGCTGGAGTCCCCAGCAGAGAAAGCCGCACCTTCTACTCCCCCCCTCCATGGCCTTGAGCACCACTGTGCAGAAGTGAGCTCCTGAGGAAGCAGTGTTACAGGTGTCACACCGCAGGAACCTGCCCACACCACTTTGCATGTCCCACCTCAGCGTGCTGCATGCTCAGCAAGTCTGCAAGGAAACAACTTTGTGAATCCCTAGCCTAAAGGGCAAGGGAAGGAGAACAGGAGACAGGTGAGCAGCTGAGGTGTTGGCATCTACTCCATGACTTCTCATCCGTGTGTATAAAGCTGTATTTTAAATAGGGCCAGATTGCTGGAATGGCTTATGAACCCCAGTGCAATACGTAGAAGCACATGAAGGAACCTGCAAGAGCAACTGCTTTTGGGGAAGGCAGAGGGGCCACTGAGATCCCCAGCAAGACCAGAAGCCGGCTCTTAAGCCCCAGCAATCACCCTCCAGCCCTGAGCAACCAGAACCAACCACTACATGCAAATCTCAGTTCCTGTTTTTAGCCTCAGGAAGGAGGCTGATTCACAAATGAAACCAAAGAAAAAAAAACTGTAAGACAATTTTGAACATTAGCAACAAGTCAATACTGACATATTTTTTCCTCTTTCCCTAAAATTAGCATGTCAAATCCAGGAAGTTGGGAGCTATATTTTAATTAAACAAACAAAAACCCTAAAACACAATTATTTTCACAGTTACAAAGTATAAAACAAACATGTGGAATTCTATCCCATAATGAAATCATGCAATAGGCTTACAGGAGAAACAAATACAGCTACAGAAAGAAGTTAATGTTTTCCAAGTACATTAAACATATTTCCGGACAAGTTTGGTTATGCATGCCTTCTCCTACAGTAACGCTGCAGTCAAGCAGAACAAAAATAACATGTTTTCCTCATCTTTTGTATTGAAGACTGACTTTTAAAAATATTTTTTCCATACCAGCATTTCATTTCTTTCCAACTTGCTCAGAAATTGTTGTTAGAAAAACTTAAGACTCCATTATCAGAATAACTACCAATAACTTCTTTTTTACCAAGGAATTAAATCAAGGGCAGATTTGCCGAGTATACATTCAAGAACCTTCTACACATATTCATAGCGTGTATAACTCTGAATAGTTTTGTTTGCTTTGTAATTTTTTTTTTAAATAAATTTTATTAACTTCATTTCATTGGGTAAATGAGGATAATTTACTCCTGTAAGTGGTTGCACTCATGTTTTTTCTAGGAGGAGACTACTGCACTAAGTTTTCTCAGTTTATTATAGTTTTGACTGAAAACATTGGCCTCTCAAAAATCATATATATTACAAAATCTGTGGGAATGCAATTTATGAAAGGGTAGGGCTTCTAACCCACTTTAATTGTCTGAGTGACCATCCCTGACAAGGAAGGGGAAAATTGTAGTACTAAAGATATGCCCAAGTCTTGTATGTCCTTTAAATAAGTGTTACATTTTCTGGTTATCTGTTCATTTTACTTAAAAGATACGAAATAAATTAAATGGGAATAGAAAGAGGTAGAACAAATTAAAGGTGTCTTTGTAACAATGTATATCCCTAAGACAACTGATACAAACGCTCTTTAGCATGCATCAGCCCATGTAGTTAAGAATTATTTACACACCTCAAAGCCATATCTATCATCAGTGCATCTTAACGACAACAAAATTATTCAGCCAGATTTTCCAGATAGAAGAATTAGGTTTAACTCACTATCTATGACAACCAGCTTCTGCTTTCACCTTCTGCAGAGGAAACACTTCATCTTTTCTACATTCCCAATGAGAAACTAGATGCCTCCCTATCGATAAAAAATTCAGTTCTTCTATTTCACAGGAAAATCCCAAGAGGTCTTGACCGCGATACAAATTAGCAGGCATTAGTAAAGCAACAACCAAAGTAAAAGATAAACTTCATTTTGAGCAACGTGCACAGGTCATAATTTTCTCCTTATCTGTAGTTATTTCCTCACAAAATTTTCCTGACATATTCATTGTAAGTTATATAGAAAGTAAATGTGGAAGCCAGAAGCATCATAACATGATGAAACTTCGCATCACTTGGGAAAATAAAAGCTAAAAAAAAAATCTGATCCAAAGCAATTAAATTATAAATACAGAACAAGCATGAAAACCTTAAATGATTAAGCCTTACAGCTTATGGTAATAAAATTATTGAAAATAAATTATGAAAATACCTCCAAATTGAGATACAAAGAATAAAATACTCGTTGCAGCATAGCTTTACTTAGAACAAAAATAAAGGTTAATATCCACATTGAAAGTTGGTGCATGTGTGTAGATACACACACAACTTCCAAAGCAGTAGCTGCAAGTTTTCAAACCATAGCTCTTTAAGAAAGGCAGCAATATCATTATAAGAGAGACTCTTCACACCAAGGTTAAAATCAACATTAATAAAATTAAAGATTTGGCGTTCTTATATTTGCTTCCAGTGGCTGACACCTGTGATATTTTCAAGCACAGCAAAATTATTTATCTGTCATATAGGTAGCCAATAGGTCTAGCAAAGCATTCTAAGAATGTTATGAAAAATTGCACTAATAAGGCTTAAATCATTCTAGTTACCATCTTAAGTTTTCCAGAAAAATAGACCCTATAGGCAGAGATTCTTCATAGAAAATTAGTCCATATAAGCAAAAAAACAGGTATTTTGAAGTTATACTTTAAACAGGCATAACAGATATTGCCAGCCCAATATTTACCAGAACTAGTAGCGAACAGAGCAAAGAAAAAAACATCCTTCCACAGTAAAATATAATGATACCTCTTCTTCATTTAATAGCCCTTAATGCTGGAGTTCACCCACAAATAAGCCTTCAGGGTAGACCACATACACTATGACACCTCCATTTGTTTATTTAGAATGTACTTCAAAGCATTTTAGTTTCAATGAAGGTAGTTACAAGGGAAAAGGGCTCGTTCTAAAAACAAAAACCAGACCACAAGTAATTGTGAATATTCTTTCCTCCTCTAACCTCCACAAAATTAGAATCTAGCTTCTTATTTCACTTTTAAAAGCCGAAAAGTAAAAAAGCTAGATTTGTTCTTATGTCTAGAAATCAGGTACCTACCTATCTACAGTAGTCATTGCCTCTTAGAAGGGAATCCAATATATGCGGTTGAATAAATTTTTTAAAATCCCCACACCACTACAAGATGTTAGATGCTTAATTACTACCGGAAATGGAGTTATTAAGCGGTTTTGCAAGCCTTCCCTGCACTTCGTTCAGCTTTTCATTTTAACACAACCCTGGTAAATCCATATTTACCAAAGTGTTTTCATAGGAAATCCAGCTATTTTAAATTCTGGATTCAGCAAGATCACACATGAATGTCAAAGACAGACTGGAACACATGCATGGGAGAGGAAATATGCCTTTTAGTTTCAGCATTATACTGTATCCTGACTGACATGTCACTGAGATCCCACTAAACCAATATCATACTGAAGGTAATGCAAGCAGTGTGAGCAGCTGCAGTACCTGGTGCAGATAAGCCACGCATCACAGTTAGCCACCCATTCTTATTCCAGTTCTGCTGCCTGGGATCTATGTACACTCACGCAGCTGGACTGGGAACACCATTTCTGTTGGGAATCATCTTACAGTGACAGAGTAAAAACACTAAGTGAATGAATTAACCTTAAAAAGGGGAATAGTCACATCAAAAGTTTTTTCCGTGTATATTCATTCCAAGACAAGTTTTAGAGACAAAGATTCCATTTCAAATTTTCGGAGAACCTTCTTCCTCTCTCCCCTCCCTTTTTGACAAAGGTTTGTTCTACCTGCAAGAATTTACCAAAAAGATTTTTACCTGGAGAGTCTTAAAACATGCACAGCTTCAGGCATCCCAACAATTCTTGCTGTTAAGACTGAAGCAGCAGAAGAGGCTGCCATTACAGGTTAAGAGAGATTATTTGACGAAAATAATCAATCTTTACATAGTAATAGCCTTTACATGGGGGACTGGGGGTTAGAAGAATTATCCCAGCCTTTCAGCAACATGTTCAGCAGCAAAGACAGGTTATCTGCAAACTTAATCTGGAAATCAGATAAGCTAAAGGTAACTAAATTCTAGAAGAGCTTATTGGTGGAAAAACAATACTGACCATCAATTTCAGTGTTGTTCAGAACCTGTGTTCTTGACATCCTTTATTCCAGCTTCTGAGATAAATATTTTGGTCACATTTGCAAAGGATCAAACAAGATTGTACGAATAACTCCTCAAACTTCAAGGGTGTAAATATGGTCATGACAACTTCACAAATGTTTTTTTACGTACATAGAATAAAATCATGCAGGTAAGGCATCGTAGGGTCCAATGTGTCATTTCAAAGAGCATGAAGCATTATTGCTAGACCTGAGACACAGGATTAGCACAGGTACAGAGATAGCATCTACTGCAGAATGAGTGAGAGCAGAAAAAAAATAGTGGGAAGAAAAAGCATCTGCAGAGATCTGCTCCCTACACTGTTAAAATACTATGAAATACAGATGAGAACAAGACACACTTATAATGCTTCCACATTTTTTGCAGTTTTTATTGCTCATGTCAAAAATCTTTATGATTTTTTTTTTAAAAAACATGTATAAAATAACACTTTCAGCCAGTGTTGGGGGCAGTAAACAGCACCCTGCTGCACTTCCTGCACCATGCCAATCAAAGCATTCAGGAACTCTATGGCTTCCTCTATTGCCTGCCTCAGCTTTAAGCCAACCACAGCACAAAAGAAAACCATCTCACTGAAAAATGCAAGGGCTGTCACTAATTGTTTTCCAAATAATGCCTTCAAGAGGTAACTAACAATGTTGCATGAATTCAAAATAAAAACTGCAGAACGAAAGCCGAAGTTCACCTTCCTCCCCTCGGTAGAGTCTTACACTAACAACACTAACACACAAGAGTGGAAGAACATGAATGCTGAGGCAAAGTGAAAGCTGAGCACTGCAGTGCCCAGCTACCAACATTTCCAATAAATATATAACTTTACATAAAATAAATAATTTATGCCTTCAAATTTTCAAAACCCCATAGGTAAGCATTCACCACTGAAATTTACAAAGACAAGCAACTAAAATGTTCTGAAACCTCAGTTATCAAATTAATCACCATTTGAAAACTGAAATACAAAAAAGACCTCATATTCTAAATAGCAGGCAATAAACTGTGTGTCCTGAAACTTTTGTATGACACATAACATGAAACACAAAACAAGAATTTGCCTGACAAGTAAAGTTGTGATATTTACGCAGAATTCTAATCACCTGCATGAAAGATTCAGGAAGAGATGTAGAAAAATAACCAAAGCTCTAAGGATTAAAACATATTTCCAAACCGTGCTTTTCAAGGGAAATTCTACTTTTTGACTATATCCATAGTATGATACTAATCAAACAATCTAGAAACTACCTGTGCTACTTCTACTGGTTTTTTAAAAGACAAAGAAACACCTTAAAGTAAAACAGGGATTATTCACACAAATCTCACACTATCCAGTATGCTTGCAGATTAATATTAATCTCTACCTCCTGTAGGGTAACATAAATAAACACATATAAATTTCACTTTTGAGAATGTTGATGAGAACATCAGAAAAGCATCAAGTGTCCATATAATGTTCCCTGGGTGAGACATGCTCTTCTCTGATAGTAACTTTGAACTGTTGTCCTCCGCCTATGACTACTGATATACATTGAAATATTTAATTTGCCAATGTAGTATGATGATGGCCTACCAAAAAAAAAAAAAAAAAATCACAAATTGCAGATAATGCCTCTTATGAGTACAGGTGTGTTAAAAAAAAACCAACCAAACACCAGCTTTCCAAAACAAGCCTTTCCTCACATCTCAAATACATGTCTAAAGTAATTTTTTTGTGCATAAATTTACCAGACAAATAAAAGAGGTATTTTTATAATTTTTGCCTCCAATTAATGGAGTACATTTTGCACATCAAAGCTACAGTTATCAAAGATTGCAGTCTTTTCAACAGGACTGGTGTCATTGTACCTCACATCATCCTCTTTCTTCAAAGCAAAAGAAATTTAAGCTGTTTTTTAAAGAGCAGGAAAGCAGCAGATTGTAGACAGAACAGAGCATAGACTCAACACAAGGATGTGAATCTAAATGTTCACATTCTATTTCTGATGTTGTCACTATTGACATTTTGTGAAACGGTCGCTTTCCTCCTCCCCAAATTGAACACAGATCATGACGGAAACAATTGCCAAAGCATACTTTTCAAAACTTTGAAAAAGCAGGGGGTAGGTAAATGTATTGTGGATACACTTAAGAACTTGTTCTTCTACAGAAGGACTGAATGGTCCTTAAATCTGTCAGCTCAGAAAGATGCTGCTGGCAGTGGTGACTGCCATTTGTTGCCAAAGGGGAAAGTAGGAGAGATAACACCTTAATCATGGCTGTGAGAGTATTAATGAGTACTAATGCCACAAAAAGCTAACTCCACTTTTAAAGAAAACAGAAATTCTACACAAAATTCAGTGCTAGATTGTTACGAAACTTGAGAAATAGCCTGAAATTGCAGATGACTGAAGTTTCCTTTGTGCGTGGACACAGTTGGGTAGCAGATCAAGACCTGCCATCGTTGCTCGATGTTTTCCACTGTGCACAATACCCAATCTGCTTCTCAACACAACAGAGGACTGTGTACCATTCAAACTTGGGAAGAAAGACTCTCATCACTGGCAACAAAAAAACCCAGTCCATATTTTTTGCAAGAAAACATTCCAGATCTCAGAAGAAAGCCTGTCTTATAAATTGTGTTAATAAACAAAAAACTCTTCAGAATTACTACGAATTATCTTTCTGAACCCAGACATTTCTTTTAGACCTTAAAGCTTAAAACTTCACAGAACTGCTTTCTATACATTCCTGTTTCATAATCCACATTCTGCCACAAGCCTTTGAAATATATTCCCTTAAGCGTAACAGAAGACTTCTGTTATAAAACCTATGGCTTCAAAAAGTCCCCAAAGGGATTTGGAACACAGAATTGGCAATCTGCAGTTAAGCACAGAATACTCTTGAAAAAGATAAAACGGTAAAATAACCAAATCACAGCAATTCTTCCTTTAAAAGAAAAAGGAAAGACACAATAGCAATCTGGAAATTGAAAGTTATGTTATGAAGGAAACTTCAAGATCTACAGACAGAAAATAGTATTTCTTTCAGAGACTATAACTCTATTATTCAATTTATCCTCCAGGACTGTTCAAAATGACAAAAGTTCAGGAGATCCTCAAGTCTCACAAAGCTAGCTGTGTTGAAGGAATTACACAAAATTCTACCTCATGACCTTCAGGAAAGAATTTGAAAATGTGCTGCAAGAGCCTTGCACCTCAGAATCAAAACCTAAACAACATGATACAATTAAAACACCTCCTGATACTTTGATCATAACTTCTTGCTGTTACATATTCAGAACAACAAAGCTGAAGATGTTCATGTAAGAAGTTTACTTACCATGTGAGGGGACTAAGGGAGAAGAACACCTCCAGAAAATTTACAACTTTTTACATGGATGTGTACTGATAGGAAAAGGGGTAATGACTTTAAAAGAGAAATTTAGATTAGATATTAGGCAGAAAATCTTCACTCTGGGGATGGTGAGGGTTGCCCAGAAAAGTTGTGGATGTCCCATGCCTGGAAGTGTTCAAGGCCAGGCAGGAAGGAGCTTTGAGCAACCTGGTCTAGAAGGTATTCCTGCTTATGGTAGGGGGTCTGGAACTAGGTGATCTTTAAGGTCCCTCCCAGTCCAACCCATTATATGATAATTTGTAAGTCAAGAAGACGAAGCAAATACACACTGTGAAAAAGCCAGTCTAGGAACATCTGCACTTTGTAAACAATGGCCACAGATGAACAGTTTTCTGCCATTCTTTCCTATCTTCATCTCATCTTCCTCCCCCATTTATGACTAACAGACAAATTTTTAAGCTTACCAAAGCACATCTCTTTCTTCCCTTTTCAGTTTGTTCCACAGACTTCAAAACATCTAGTGTCACAAGAATTTGTTATCGATAAGATCAAACTGTTCTTCAGGACCTGCAGTAGACCTGACTGCATTTCTGCAGCTTTTGCACAAGCCCTTCTCTTCCTGCACAAAGAGAATAGTCAAACAAAAAAAAGCTACGCTGCCCCCCAAACTAGCTAGACATTTTTCCAATTCTTGCACGTGCTCGGATGTCCCCACTTTAAATGAAGAAAGTAATTCCTACACACGGTGAAGAAAAAAAGAGAGTAAACATACGACAGAACAAGTCCTAGCTTGCAAACAATTTGTGCTTTCTGGTTTTCCATCAGTATTTAAACAGTGTATGTTTCAGACCAGCAAAGCTAAACATTTACATCTTTACATCCCTGTTAGGCAATTTTTTCACCACCCTACAAGATTAACACGCACCCTGTGACCATGGCACACCACACCAGAAGGAGACTGCTCCAAAAAGCATTCACCTAAAATAGATGCTCCTGCATCTTCCCTCCACTGCAAACTCAGTGGCAGCTATCTTTTGGTCATTTTCTGCCTTTCAACACATTAAGCCCCCAAAGAGCCACAAAACAACCTCCCAGTCAGGATTCAATGCAGCTTTGGTGCCAAGCTCAGCCAAAGGCTGCAGGCTGGCTGGACTGCTGTGTCCCTAGCAGCCCAACACCTCCCTGGACCAGGGAAGGCAGAGCATCCCTCCACCATCATAGGGTGGGTGAGCATATTGGGCCAGCTTTTAGACAAATACCTGCTAAAACTTCTGCCACAAGGCCACCAAAGTAGAGTGAGCAAGAGTCATGCAAACCACAGTTGGAGTTTGGGGGAGTAAAATGGAATGGGTTAGAGTGAGATTTTGTAGAGGAGTCTGGTAAAGAACTGCTTGCTCTTGAGTGAAGTACTTATTTACGTTTATTAGGGAAGGTGAGGAGGTTGTTTTCAGATTTTTTGGTGTTTTGTTGTTTCTTCTCCAACTCTCCTACCAACATACAGCACTTACACAAATAATTCAAGCCCACTTAGGTAGTTTTTGTTCATTTTTAACACAGTGATCCAACAAATGGGCATTTATAACAAAGCCTCCTGTTGCATCTGAAGTAATGCAAGTCTCTTCAACCTTGTATTTACAAGGTTGTTAAAGCTCCCATGCACAGCCAAGATCACATAATTTACAGAATTAAACCATCTCATTTTTGAGAATGCGTCCCTATGCATCAACTGCTGCTATTTTTTGGAGTCTATATCTCAGAGGCTAGTTTGGCTTTTAAGTTTCAAATCATTCAATGCACAAGACAATGCCAAGCATTTTCAAACACACACACCAAATTTTGCCAAGTAGATCTGACATTCCCCAAGCCTTTCTATTTCAGTTTTTGTATTCCTGGCTGGCAGGTAGAATATTTATCTACTTCCCACAAAGCAATCTTAGCATGCTGTGGCAACCGATTACGGAGGAATGCAGGCACTAGGCCAGCACTGCTGGTTTATACTGAAACAGGAGCAAAAAGGGAGAGCTCTGCTACAGTGCTGAGATCCAGTATCTCTCCCAGTTTCCTCACTGCTCAGCACTTTTGCAAAGCAGAGGTAATGGGCAATGCCCCCCAACAGGCAAATTCCTCAAAAACTAATGTGGAAGGGCTGGGAGAGGTAGAAGGAATTGACTGCAGCATCTTATCTGGTTAGAGCTGTGACCACAGAACAGCTGGAATGAAAAACAGGACAGAAGTCCACAACTACTAATGCTTTCTTGCCTTCGTGTTTCTTTCATAACTCTGCAACACAACAGAAATGCATTTTAAAGGAAAAGCATCAAAACAGGGACTACTTGAAAACACAATACGATATTTCTAGTTTTGCTTAAGACTCATCAATTGACCAAAATTAAGCAGTACAGCAAATCAATGACAAAACAGCCTTTTTTGCTGGAAATAACTGATCATCATGAGAGCTTTAAAGGAGAAATTAATTTGGAATGGACTCTTCAATGTCATCAAGCTTATTTTACCTTAGCAACTGAATAAAAAAGATTGACAACTTGATTCTGAAAGCCATTAGCTAAACCTTTACATAGATCTCTAATATTTAAGCTTATGCTGTAATCAGTAACAAAGGTAATGACCCCTATTCCAGACTGCCTACCCTAAATTACACCTAAATAAAAATACTCATCTTAGCTTATTTAATCTTAATTGCTTTCCTAGTGCAAAATGTACCTTGTCATGACCAAGTAGGCGGTCTGCTTGCCCACAAGAGCTTTCCCAATGTGACATCAATATTTACACATGCTGACTGCCCTCAACTGCCAACTGATCTTTGGAATCAAAGTACAAATTCTGACCTACACCACATACACTTTCCTACTATTAATAAAACCTAGAATTTCACCTAAGCAAGCTTGTCCCTTGCAAAAATGGGGTGGCGATTCAGCTTCAGCATGCACTGCAAATTAACTGCTAAATCTAGCCAAAACTTGCAAGGTATGTAACCTTCAACCGGGTTAAATTCATGCAGCAGCATAGAGTCCCCCTCTTGAAGCAATACAACAAGAAGAGAAATTCTTTCAAAGCAAAGGCAATTTGCAAGACTAGAAAGAATAATTGGTAGGACAGTTTTGCTGGAGACTGAATGCAATGACAAGCTGGCTGCCTACCCTGAGCCAGTAAGCACAAAGCAGCCAAAGCGAATCACAGCAGCACGTCTGGAAGGGAGGTCTAAGAGAACTTCATAGCAAAGCTCTGACTGGGAAGCACTTCAAGACCTTGAGGAAAAATCAAAAAGGGAATGCCTCTTGGTTTATTTCTTATTGCATTCATGAAGAAAGAGCTCCCCTTTCCATAAATTTTAAAAGCATTATATCAGATGATGTTCAAATGTAAAAATAAATTAGAACTGATAAGACAAATCAAATCAGGAACTAGCGCAGGCTCTGAAGAATATAGGGGGTTTCAAGCAGAAGAAGCAGAAGACCAGACATAAAAACATAATGGCATGGAACAAAGCAAATGGTAACATGGACATGACAACAGTGCAGAGACTGAAGAAGAAATTAGATGAGACAGTAGAGGGGAATTAGCTGGCATCTTTAAAACAATGAACGAAGTTTGCTCCTGAAGAACTAGATCAATGCCAGGCAAAAAAGAAAAAAAAGTATTTAGGATTTGTACAAATTCCTACNTTTTTTTGTTGTTGTTTTGGGGTTTTTTTTGGGGGGGGTCATGGTTGCTTGGTTTTTTAAACTCCCTTTGAAGTTTCAGTATCTTTTTTGGGTGTCCCTTCATAAATGTTAGCTAGTATAATTTCATGCTGAGTCTGAAGTGTTTCCTTGACAGCACCTCTTTTTAGTTCCAGCCAATCTCAAACAATGTTATCTGCACAGTTGGGTAAGGAGTCAGATGCATCTCATTCAACTATCTGGCATTCTCTTACTACTGAATTTGTCACCTTTTCCTCCAACATGACTCAAATTCTCCGTGTATAGATGGCTAACAGTGACCACATACACACATTAACTTCTGTGCCAGACGTGCACTACTACACTTAAATACAGGTCTTAAATTCTTGTTTTACAGATGGTTTGATCTGCCACAGTATAAAATATTTTGTCATCATTCACTTTTAATGCTCCGAGACCAAAGTCTCAGTTCCCCCTTACTAATATCTCTAGAAGGAGGGGGAAATGAAAACCTCAGAAGAACGAAGATGACAACTCTTTCTGGTTTTATTATTACATCCATCATCACAGACCATACTAATTACTTTCTTCTACCCCAAGCTTCCAGTATACAACAGCTTAGCCAAGACCTTTTTGCTCAATGACCAATATTAAACTATGAAGGAAAAAACTGGCAACATTGTCGAAGATGTACAAAATTAAACTAGTACTGTAGTGTACTAAGCTTGTAAGAAAGAAATGTGCATTCTTACTCATGTAGGTTGAACCAGAGGAATCATATTGTAATTTGCTCCAGAAAAAGCAAAACCGTTTAGATCAATTAATCAAACACTTGGAAAGCAAAAATAGCAGAATATCAATGTAGTTCAAGTAAAATTAAATCCTTATGATGCTGTAACACTTTTTCCTAAATTAAGAAGTCCAGCTACTACCAAGTGTTATCAAACTTCAAAAATTCAGTATCAAAACACAACTCTCATTACAAATGCAGTAAAGAAAGGATTAAAAAATTCAAAAATGCAGATTTCAGATGGCTACTTTCCTCTGGTTTTCAGCCATGCAAACCACCAAAAGAGGCTTGAAAACTGAGCTTGGAAGAGAAGCCTGGCTGTGCTGGGCCCACTGCCACCCCCTAAAGCGCGGCCCCCAGCCCAGCACACCCTGCCCACTCTGCCGCGGTGACACCGTCGGACCGCCCCGCGCTGGGAACACGGAGGTCCAAGCTACTCATTAACCAGGGCCGGGCAGGAGGCTCCCAAACTCCGCCCGGAGATGGATAGGGGTGTTTCCAGAGCACCTGCGAGCTGGGCTAACATAGCGGGCTCACCGCCCTCTCGCCCGGAACAAACCCCAGGGGAAGCCTGTGCTCTGCCTGCCTCGGGAAGTGGGCTCACTGCTGCTAGCAGGCATTCAAAACCACCAACTCCCCGATTCTAGGACTAATCCACTCGAAGGTCTTTTCTCCCCTTCCTTCCCTGCCCTGTCAAGGGGAGCTGTCACCTAAATTATAATACTTGTAATTGTGCAAACAGTAGATAATTATAAATCTAGCTATCCAGAGAAAGGTGACAGCACACCAGTGCCTGGAGCAGCGCTATCTGTTTGAACACGGTCTGTGATGGCTACAATTATGCTAAGGAGTCACGGAAGAATAAGAAACTTCTACATCAAACATCTCTTCTCAAAGGCAAGCACAGTGCAAACACCTTGCTTCCCCACTTCAAGAGCAAGTCCTAAAGTGGTTAGGTGCCAGGAAAAAAAAAAAGTAGGGTTGATCTAAACGCAAAGAAAATAAAGATATCAAATAATTTAAACGAGCAACAAAGAAAATAATAACTCGTTAGAAACATCAGGTAAAAAATTACAAAGTTTTCATTTAGAGAAATGCTGACCTGGTAACTGTTTTTCTCCCGGCTTGAAATACTTTAACCAGCTTAATGAAAAAGAAAAAAAAATTAAAAAGAGCCTGAGGAGTCATTATAAAACAGGCTTGTAAATTATATCCATATATATAATACCTCTTCTATTGCAAAGTTAAGCAGTAGAAACAGTATCTATAAGTTTCTAAATAAACTCAAGCCAAATCAGTACTAAACCAAGTAGTCCCTACACCTAATTTTACTTGCAAATCAGTCACAGGTTAACATAAGAGGTTTTGAATATTTAAGTATACTTTCCCATGAAGTAGCTTACAGGATTTTGTTATCTCCAGTAAGAGATACTTAATTTCCATTCCGAAAGCCAGGTCTAAATTTTTAGGTCTTCTGCAGCACTGTACAGATTTCACATAGTATACACACAGACATCACCACGGATCTCAGGATTATTTTCTGAACAGCAGAATTACCTTGGCAAAATTTGAAAGGCTTAATTTGAAATGTCATACAGGGAATTTCAATAGATTACATTGACTTCGTAACAATTTCTACAATGAACTGCTGGGACAAAATCAAAAACACACCAGGAAGGCCAACGACTACAGCTGGCCATTTTGGAAAACAGACAGACAAATTTTTAAAAAAACCAAAACCCACCAACAAAAATACCCAGAAACCAACTACAAACAGGATATGTCTACTTCAACGTGTTTTGAAACAAATACAGCTCCACCATTTATGAGCTTAACACACTCAATTTGTTCTGCAACAAACATACCAATATACATGTTATTTTCATATATATCCATATGCATAAACAACATGCAGTCAGCCATAAAATCTTCATTCAGGTATTCATCATTTACATATAACCAATAATAAAGGGGGGGAAAGCATTTGCTACTAATAGTCAAATGCTTCCTGATTAGGTTTGAAACTAGGTTTTTAAACACTACTCCAGCAGCAGTAAAAATAACTGCATTTTAGCATTATAGCTATTTCTCTAACATAGAACGATGTAAACTATTTTATAAGGTTATCATTTTGTACTGGCAACAGTATTGCATTGGTGGACTGATTTCTCACATTTATTTTCAACAGAAAAAATATCTTTTATTTTAACAAGATTAATGTAATTTTCATTACACTATCACCAATATTTTAGAAAAACATGGCTATATATGACCTAGATCACAGAATCATAGAAAAAATCTAGGTTGAAAGGGACCTCTGGAGATCATCTGGTCGAACTGTTCTTGAAAGTAGGGCTTTAAAATAGATTTTCCAAGGTCCTATCAGGTCAAACCTTGAATACTTCCAGCAAGGAAGACTTCAATACTTCTCTGCATAATCTATCCCCAGAGTTCAATAGTTCTCAAAGAAATATTTTTACCCTAATATCCAGGCATCTAATTAAAAAAAAAAAAAAAACACAAACAAAATTTAAAAAAACAGTAAACAACATAAGCCTCCTGCAAATAAAAGCATAATATTTGAAGTTAACATCCACAGAATATTTATTTCAAGTAACTACAGCTTTATAACAGAAGTAACTGGTCAAGTCCTATAATAATTTGGTAATATATCAGTGATCTGGTTTGGGCAGTACCTCTGGCACCGTCCACTGTCCCAGAGAGTCACACAGGTGCCGGGATGCCTCTGAACATGCACCTATTACTACTCTCATCTCTTAGGATTCCAAGCTGCCAACTGTCCAAGCCTGAGCCCTTCCCCTCTTCTCCCAGACCCCAAGCCTTTGTGAGTCCCACAGATTCCTCCATACTGCCAGTCTTGCCCAGCTGTCAGACAGAGGATGTAGAGAGCACCATGTAGGTAGTGACTGAACGTAAGTCAGGCACCTGCTCACTCTGCCATGTGGGCAGAGCAATACAGACATCTGCAGAGCCTCACACAGAAGTCCCAGCCCTAGGGCAGGCAGTAACCTCTTTATATAGTTCACAGCTTAAAGACACCAAGACATTATACATATAAAACGTGTTGAAACTAACCAACAGAATTGGACATTACTGGTGCAGGGATGGACAACCAGCACGCTTTTTAAACAGCAAAACTCAGGAGCTGAGTGTTTATTTGACCCAATGTTGCTTGAGGTCAGCTGACAGCACATCAAAGTTAAAAGTATGAAGACATAGAAACTTGTGCCTCATTTACTTGTCACACATCAACTGCCAAAAGGGATCTCAATGGATGGAAAAGAAGGACATTAATAAAGCCAGGCTCCTCATGCTGTCTGACCTTATCTGCTGGCAAGAGGCACATTTGCTGATTGCCTTGAAGTTGCCACCTAATCAATCCAGTAAAACAGGCTTTTTTTATTACCCTTGTAAAAAGTTCAACTTTGCCTTATAACATGCAGATGGTTGTAAAGCCAGTTTTTCTCCACACTGCTAGAAAAGCAAAGCAATCGTGCTTCAAGGAGTGCTGCGAGCCATCTCTAACCAAGAGAGGCCATTTCACAGCTCTAGCTGCCGGCACGGGGCAGCTGAGGACCACTGATATGCACAGGACTCCTGCAGTGCTGTGACCATCCACACAACCGAGGTGACACCTAAAGGAACACTTTCTTCAGTTTCTGCAACATTAGGCCTACAATCTACTTTTGTAAAAAAAGTTATAAGTATAAGCATAGTGTCTCAGGGTTAGAAGTAATTTTACCTAATTAAATAAACTAAGCCTTCTAGTCCCTAAAGGGGGACTACAAGAAAGTTGGAGAAGGAATCTTTTGCACGAGCATAGTGATAGGACCAAAGGAGAATGGCTTTAAACTAGGAGAGAGTAGATTCAGATTAGATATCAGGACAAAATTCTTTCCTGTGGGGGTGGTGAGGCAGTGGACGCCTCATCCGTGAAAGTGTTCAAGGTCAGGTCTGATGGGGATTTAAGCAATCTGGTCTAGTGGAAGGTGTCCCTGAACACGACACAGAGGTTGTGACTTGATGATCTTTAAGGTCCCTTCCAACCCAAACCATTCAATGATCCTATGATGATAAGCAGTGGACAAGACGAAACCATGTTTGGTGTTTACATTAATGTGTTCTTTTTATAAACATCTGGAGGACAGAAGGCAGAGGCACAAACATGGGACAAAAAAAAAATCTACTTTGGCAAATGAGGTGATAATAAAGTTGCAGTGCTCAACATTTGGGAGACTAAGCAAAATTCAGGTTTATTTCCTTCATACCCAGTTAACACAGCTTGTAATTGTCTTTGGCTGCTTGCTTTGACACCTAAAAGAGAAAATTTAGGCCAGTTGTTTTATACTGGGAAAAATTTCCTTCCTGGGTAATCAGTAAAAAAAAAGCAAAACCAAACAAGGATGACCGTAGTACACACCACGACACTACACTCCCAGTCAGTCCAACACAGCACGCACTGGTTAACAAGTAACAGAAGTTGTAACTGATAATAGTAACAAAATCGCTTGCTCCTGAGAGTACTCGGTGACAGAGCTAACTTTAGACCCCAATACAACAGATTCTAGAGGCTCACTTTTAAGACCAAATTAATTAATCTCTACAAATTCTAATGTAAAAGGATATTATCCTTCAAAATTTTTAATAAAGGGTCAGAATCCTCCTTCATAAGCTAAAGAAAATGGGCAACACATCATAAGAAAGATTCTGTATAAAACAATCACAACTCCTCTGGAATCCTTTTGCTCCAAGAAGATGGAGGGGTTTTTTTGATGAAACATTATTTATATTCTGTTTTCAGAATCAAGAAGTCAACACAAGTAACAAGAAGTTATTCTAGTGATGAATTATCTTTATCAAAACCATAGAATCATTTAGGCTGGAAAAGATCTCCAGGATCATCAAGTCCAGCCATTAGCCTAGCAGTGACACCACTAATCCATGTCCCTAAGTGCCACATCTACATGTCTTTTAAATACCCCCAAGGATGGTGACTCCACCACTTCCCTGGACAGCCTGATCGAAAGCTTGCTAATTCACTTGGTGAAGAAAATTTTCCTAATTCTGAACATGCCCAACTCCATATTCCACTGCATCATTGTTTGATTACCGGAAGACCTTTGATGGCTCACAAGTCAAATAAATTTGTTTAGAAACCAAGTATAGTTAGATGAATGACACTCACAGTAAAATCACATGTACTGCTATCTCAGGATCTAAAGCTGATAGATATTAACATGTAATAAACAGGCTTTACCAGCTTACCACAGATTTTACACAACTGTGTAATAGTGTTCTTCTGTTCATAGTGACAAGGAGAAATAACTATGATGCTGTAAGCCTATGCAATCTGCTGCAACAAAAGTGTGATCTTCCTGACTCATTCCAGGGAGATACTACGCAATACACGCAGTGCACTGGCTAGAAGCAGAGCGCTGTCGGCCAATTCAGGCTCTGTAACTGAGTAGTAACAGAACGCTTCTGTGATCCACCAGTTATTTGGTACCTTTGGTCAAAGGCACTACATATCAGGACATGAATGAACCGAAAGATTAAATATTTATCAGAAAAATAAAGCGCTATCTGTTCAAAAGAGACATAAGACAAAAAAACCCCACATAACCCACAAAACACACAACCCACAACTTTTCCCATTATTAAACACTGAATCACTTCCTAGTTTCCAAGAATCACTGTGCTCTCCTTAATCCTGGAGCCTTATCAGCTACTAAGCGCCAAATCACCAGCTTCCTTTAGATAGGTATCTTTTTCTCCAGGTGTGCATTTTCAATATGAATAGGAAGCACACTAACCAAAGCTGAAGAATAAACTTAAAAACCATGGAGTTTAAAGAACAGAAAGCTACAACTAGGACAGCTGCTTTACTACAAGAGTATTCCAGGGAGTTCTAAAACATGTCAGGGATTTTTGGTTTCTCATCATATCAGTAGTGCTCCTTGAATGGTGTGGTCCCACAGAAATTTTCTCCACTTATTAAACTTTCTGGCAACTACTTCAAAGAAAAACTCTGTTGCTAAAGTCAAACAAATCTGAAAGAAAGAAGAATAGAAAACCTCCATCATGGCTGCAAATATAAAATCCTACACCTATGTGCAGTCTTATTAAAAGCTGTTATTTTAATATACACAAAGTACAGTATCACAAGTATTTTCACAAATTAGGAGTTGCTTAACATTTGCAGATCTGAATTTTCTCTCAACCTCAAATTGCCTATACTTTTGGAGTAAACCAGAAAGTATTGATTCCTCCCTCCCCAAATTGTTCCCCACAATTATAAGTTATAAACAAATATTTGTTATTTTATCACTAGCTTGCAACATTCTATGAAACAGCCATCAAATGCTGCATACCTCAACAAGCAGTCTATGCTGTCTTGTTCTACTACTCAATTTTTTAAATTGTTTTATTAAATACATGGAAAAATTAAGTTTTTTTAACTAAGCAGACAAACTCATGCATGGCTAAATTCTTAGCAACCTTTTCAGGCACCATGCAAAATAAACTACATTTACAGAATCTTGCTGTGAAGACAGAAAGGTTTATGACCACTAAAACAATAAGGTCTTTCTGTAAAAATACTCCCAAAAGACATGATCTCTTTTCAAACTGATTATTAATAGAATAATGAACAAGATGATTTTTAGAGTGGCTTATGCTCTACCCAAAGTCAAGCTCACCAATGAGTTTCCATCAAGTGAAAATTGTGACATCTTTTTTAGGCATCTGAGAATGTCACAGATGAAAGTGGCAATGGGCAGAACAGACACTAAAATTGCAAGCAGGTTTACACTACTATTAATACAAGGATTGTTCTAATAAATAACTGTATTGATTCACAAATGGAGAGAATCAAGACTTAAAATTGAGTTAGGCATAGGAAAGGGTGGAAACCTTAATGAAACAGCAGTAGTCTAGGCAACTCTATGTGAAAGAGGAAACTATCCGAGTTCAATAATTTTTCCCCTTAAAGTCTTTTGATAATTAACACAATCCACTCACACACTGAACCCAAAAATAAGAAGCCAGGGACATGATAAAAGCTTGAACTATACCATAACTATGAACTTAATGCACTCCGTAGGTCAAGATGTTAGACAAATGTTTTTAAACAAGTTTCCAAAGTGCTTTAATAAATCTTTACTGATATACAGATATATACATATGGGTAGAAGCATGTACAAAAACTAGAAATTATCTCATCCTACAACAACCTCTGAAACCCAATAAGGACAGCTTGTGCTCACTAGGTTGTTCAAAGATGCCTTTCTTTCCTACAGTAAAAATGGGCTCACATGTTCTGAAAGAACAATGTGAAGATAAGGCAAGCTGTACTTTAGCATGTGCTAGCTGATATTCAACTTGACCAAAGTACAATCTGCTTTATCTATAGGCTCTTAATGTGTTAGAATATCAGCAACAGTCAAGAAGATACCTTCTTCCAGACAAAGCACTAGCACTGAAACAACCTTGGCAAAAAAATACTTGCATGTCCTTAACTTCAGGTACACATCCACATTTGCCTCAATCAAAAGCTGTGCCTCTCTCTATACCATTATAGTTCCAGAAGCACAGTTCTTCCCCACCTATGTAGGAATACGGAAAAAAAAAAACCCAAAATCACAAAAATTATGAAAAGCATTTAGACTGACACAGATGTAGAAATAGAATACAACTGCACATACGTCCAACACCTGGGATAAAAACCTTAAGTTTAAAAAAAAAAACCCACACCAAAACTGAGTGAAACAGCAGAGATCAGACCTCTGCATACTTGGGCCAATCCCTGGGGAACACCCCATGTTGAACAAGAGGATCCATAGTCACAGAAATGTAGGCAAACAACACAACAGTACAAAATCCCACATGTATACAAGTCACAGCTCAGGCTCCCAGCTTTGATTCATAAAATGCGTCATTCCACAGAGCGTAACTGTATCACATAACTTGCTAGGGAAATAGCCATGGTTACTCATCACAGTTTGGTGTTATGAGCCCCTGGCTTTCCATAACACTGCACACATGAGATTAAAATCTCTCCGGGGGTGGAGGGAGAGGATAGCAGGAAATCAATGAACAAGATGTCAAATCGTAACTACTTTCATACTTTAAAGTGCAAATAAAACATCATTTGACTTAGTGAAATACTTCACTGTTGATTTCAGCTGCTTACAGCTGCTCCTTCTCTAGAACTATTTTTTAAAGTCTTGTTCAGGCTAAGGAAGGAAAAAAGTCTGGTTCAGAGTAAATAATAAGTTACTTGAAAAGAAAAAGGGCTTTTTGCTTCTCGCTATACAAAAACTTAAAGGGTAGCTTTACTTTGTGCGCATGCATGTTTAATTTGACCTTTAAACCATATTGTTGAGGCACATGCCTTGGTTAGTACTACTGGCACCTGTCAGAATTACCAAAATTAGAGCTACCACCAAAACACTGCAACTGCATTTGTCAGCTACGAAGGCTGAAGCATTTTATGGTTTCACACCAATTTTACTATTATTTCTCTTTCAGAAAATATAAAAGTGAAGCATATTTTGTATTTTCCACCTTAACGTTTCAGAAATTAAATCTCTTAGCTTGTTTGAAAGGCTATGAGAACTGAAAGGAAGAGTACACAATTAGTTTTACATTACATTGCAATATAAGATTAAAGAGTTGGAATCATTTTCTGTACACCCAGTTTTCTTCTTCTTGCAGAGAAATTAAAAACACACTGATTTTATTTTCACTTCGAATAATGAAAAACCTCTTGAACTCCTTGTAAAACTTTACCTCTCACTAAGATAATACACATGTACAGGTTTGAATTGAGGACTGGTTTTTGCTTCATTTTTCATTAATTTCTATGAGCAACGTCACTTAATGTTAGTGGGAAAGTTCTAAATACAAAACCAGTGACTGAACCAAGAACCCCGTGACTGCTAAGTTACTACCTTAATACTACACAGTATTGATTGAGAATAATTACCTAACCAATTTCAGAGTGTACCAGCCATCAGCTTGAATTACTAAGATAAAAGCTGGTTGTTGACAAAGATGACAGAGTAGGTGGCTGTGACAAGGGTTACTACATTGCCTCTTGAAATATGCTCACCGAATTGGTCAATACAAGTAAGCATGAAACATACTACCTTGGCTGTATTTCGACTCTGTGATGCAAGGAAAAGAACTCATTTCACTTTTGGCAAAACAACACCTTTCAGAAAGCCTAATACTTCTGCTAAAAAAGGAATTGAGACCACTTATCTTGGAGAGTTCCTCTCAACTGCAAATCCTGAGAAACACAGTTTCCTCAGCAGTGTTTTTAGTCATAATTCAAAGCTTGGGACACTCACTCTCTCCCCCTAACATATGTTGCTGTGCTTGTATCAAACCTAAACTTGCCAAGAGAGGGAACTGATGAAATTACAGTTTCATCAGTTCCAATATGACAGATTAACATATGCTCATAGCATGCACAAGCTTCACGGCTTCTGGTATTTCTGTTTTATTTGTAAAACTGTATTCCTTGTCTAATGTTCCATAATCTTCATATTGAGGAGACATTGCAAAAGTTTAACAGAGGGAACCTCGTCAGAGAGATACATCAGACCAGACCACTCCTAATGATTTTCATTTCAAACACAGGCCATTAGGATAATGTGCTGGCTCAGACTTAGGGACCTAGACCCTGCAGAGATTCACCACATCCCTTATGCAGTGATATACTCTCCTGCTAAATCAGTGGTGGCAGTTCTTGGACAGAAGAACTGCATTTCTTAAAAGGAGAAGTATTGTTATAGGATGGAGACACATGCTGAGATGGGATAGTAAGACAATGTGAGACAAGAAGGTCCTCAAACCACGGAAGAGTGACAGACAAAGCCAGAGGAACTCTAAGACCAGTGAAGAGGCAGATAAAATTCTGCTTGTATCTTTTTCAATTTTTTTCTGAAATGAATTAAAAAATATCTCACATTTTCCTGAGGAGTACCAGATGGATTACCTGTATTCCAAATGTATGCCCAGAGCCCATATTTTGCTTGGGCATCTCTAATTGCAAGCCAAGAGCACGTGAGACTCACCAGGTGAGCAACAGTACAGAAGTGCACCAAGAACCTACAAGGTTTTCAAGTCTCTCTTGATTCCTCCTGGCCCAGAAGATGGGAACCCTTTGTTACCATTACCCACGCGTAATGTTTGGAAACCTAAACCAGATTCTAGCAGACAGGCATGACCAGACTTCAGCATCACAGTGATTTCAGCACAACTCAAGCAACCAAATTATGTATGGAAGTATCAGCGTTTTCTGCAGGGAGAAGGCTCTTGAAGATTGTGAATGCAGTTTGACAATAGGAAGAAAAGTTAAGACCAAAAAAAAGATTTATAAAGCAAGCTATTAGACAATGTTTTCTATAATATCTGATTTTGTAGCATTTCATGAATGCAGGGATATGAAAAGAAGAAAGAGAAGGAACACAAAGTCCCATACTGGACACGTGACTAGGTTTCATATTACAATGCTAATAATAGAAATTAGAACTACTCAGTGATGTTCAGTACGCGCTGATTGAAGGCAATGGTATCTTAGAGTACGGGGAGATTAGAATAAATTATCTCAAGGTATGTCAGGATGAAACTTGCAGCACATCTGTTACTCCACTCCAACTGTTTGTGTGCCTGCTCTCTTCCCTTAGTAAACACCTCGACAGAAGAATAACTTACTTCCCATTAATTCCCACTTGTCATGGGCAAAGACCAGGTACACCTTCTGACTTATAGGCTTCGATAACAAAACAACACTACAGTTCATGAAAAGTATCCAACTCCAAGACAAAACTGCAGGCAGGGCATTTCTAGTTGATACTGACACTTCCTGGATTAAGTAGCCTAAACTCTGCCTCTCCCGCAAGCTTAAGAGACAGCCTCAATTCAGAGTTATTTGATTGATTCCTATTCAAGTGAATCACCCCATGCTCTAGCCCAAGGTATACAATGCTTCCATCAGGGGCTATGCCAGAGATAGGGGTTCTCACCACAAGACAGACACCTGCAAATTGGATGCACCAGTGCTCATCTACGTTGTGCCAAATCCCCCGTGCTGACTAACGTCATGCACTCAACACCATAGAACAAAATGTACACTGCACTGCTACACATAGGTAGCCAGAAGAGAAACCAATGCTACAAACTAACACAAGCAGGAAGCAAAATAAATATTTTTTGCTTAGTATACTCAAAGCTGTAGTTTGGGGAAAACAACTGAAAAATGTTGCTCTCTAGCTTTTGAATTTCTGTGCAAACTTTTCAGTAGATGAGCACACAGGGTTGCCTTTGACAGAAATCAGTTCTCAAGTTCACAGTTAAGAAGCTTAGGGAATGTGTTTCTCATTCCAAAAACAAAACAAAAAAACAACAACCAAAACCAAACCCACACCACAAGGTTTCTATAAAACTTACAATGAATATTTACCACATTTAAAACAATGAGATTGGTAACTGTGGTCCTTATCATCACTAAACTATATTTTTAACTAGTTGATTTTTAATGAACAAATACCCCTATGCATAGATGCCAGCATGGCAAATATTATTTGTGAGCAAAGTGATAAAACAGAAGAACTGCTCACTGTACTGGCATTTAGTCCACCTTGGAGAATTTAACATTAATGACTTCTGTGCACAAGACTTCTGGTGTTGTGCCTATGTAAGGTTACTCTTTCAGTGTCTACGTAAAGCTATCATTTACCCATCAGTATAGAAAATGGGTCACAGCTCAGAAAAGTATGGACAGCTGTCTCTGCTATAATATTGACTATGAAAAAAAGTCCACCCAAGATCTCTAGAAATCAGCTGATATTTTAGACTCCTGGATTGGATGAAAACAGGATTTATCACGTGATAAGTCATGTACATATGCAAGAAGATGATGATATTGCCACTAGCTTTTTTGTTACTACTTTTTTGTTGCTTCTGTCTACTGCTCTAAGCATATTACACCAATAATACAAAATTATTAATTGAGAAACAGTTATGGAGCTTTGCAATTTAATGGCATACCACTTAACTATAGTTTTATCAGCATCTTAGTTTGTACCAAAAGTATTTTGGAAGAATGGGGGTAGAGAGCTAAGTATTGTACAGTACAACATATCCCTGTGATACTACCCAAATTTATGTCCTGAAATAATGAACTGTCCCAGTCTTAGAATATGCAAAAAGTTGATAATGGAAATATTAGAAATGCTTATTAGGTCAGAGAGAGAGATGACAAGTGTCAAGAGTTCTCTCAGGAATCCACTGCCAGCAATATTAGAGTGTTTAATGAAACAAAATTAATCTTATCATCACAAGTTGGTTCTTCAAATGAGCTGTTCTGTTAAGTGTACTTAGAACTATGAGGAACATTACATTTTTTCTTATGAACTAGAAAACAAAAATGTATTAGGTATTTGTCACCAACCTACCAAGACACTTTTGCCACAGGACAATGCCAGAGAACATCACCATCACAAAAATTTAGCACTTGTATTGCATTAGTGAGCAAGCCTTTCTAGATATGGTAACTGAGCAGACCCTTCTTCCCCACAGTTCCTTTGATCAAACACACTCAGGTAATACGGACAACTTGCTTCTTGTACAACTAGTTTCAGAAAAACTTTTTTTTAAAAAAAGTGAAAGTGCAACTGCCCTCCAAAGCTAGGAAAGTATTCTACATGTGTACATTCACTTTTTATAAATAATCTTTCAAGGCAATACTGTGCAAAATTAATACTTCAGTAATATATGTACTTCTACTTCAAAAACAGTTTGGGATTAACAGAGTAGCAGTACCAATATTTAATAGCATTAAAGCACTAACTTGTTCTGCTCTCTGTTACACAGGTATTAGAGCAGTAGCAATTTGTGTGACAGGCTGCAGAGAGCCACGAGGGAAGCAACCATCCTAGCAGGGAAAACAAAAAAATCCCAACTGTATCTTTGAAAGAGTGGAAAGCAAGGAGCAACAGAAGGAGAGACTGACTAATTACTTCGAGTAAGTTCAATCAAGAGAGGAAACGAGAAATGCCGCAAGATGAATGAGAATTATATATTAAAAGAAGTATCCTGTTTTACTGCTGCTGCATCTGTTCCGTAACACCAATGAGGCAAACAGTTGTCACACTTCACATATATGGATATATTATATATATCTTAAATAAATTACAGATACAGCATATATTGGAGATTTTTGTATCTCCACAGGGCAAGTCAGCACCCAAAATGCTGAAAAGTAACCGCTGTGGAGCCCCGGCAGCCTTTGTGGTGGGGCAGCTGCTGCTAACTAGCCTGTGGTACTGTATCTCCGGGCTTTGGGGTTCAGATCCCTCGGCAGACCCCGTCCGTCCCTCCGGGCAGGGGCACGGGCAGGGCCGCTCTGCACACCCGAGGCACTCAGGGCTCGAAAAAACTTTCGGGTCAGGTCCTCTGCCAGCGATTTGGGGGAGAAAAAGCCGGGATTAGAGAAAGAGCCAAACTCGCCCTACAGTACAAGGCAGCAAAGGCGAGCGCAGGGTAACAGGGGATGGGACGGGACCTTCCCCGTGCCCTCCCCTGGTCCCCAGCGCTAAACACACAAGGCGCGGAGCAGAACAGAAAACGGAGGGGCAACGCGGAGCGGAGCAGCGCCGCCCCCCGAGGGCAGGGCACGGCACGGCACGGCACGGCACGGCACGGCACGGCACGGCACGGCACGGCACGGCACGGCTCGGCTCGGCGGGCTGACACCCAGCCCGGCACCGCCGCGCACCTTCCCGCTCGCTTTCCCCCGCGCCAGCCGCCGGGAGCAGCGCTCGCCCCCGCTCTCCCGCGG